>BLSH010518486.1:1037553-1049540 GCA_018402905.1 Glandirana rugosa | reverse complement strand
GTCGGCGTAACGTCTAGCCTCTAGAGCCCAACTGTCCACAAAATACACATTTGCGGTGAGCGTCATTACAGGGCGAAGGGCCTGCTGTAACACTATCTGTCGCGTGGCCCTCCACCCTGTAATGACACACAGTAATGTCCCACCTCCCGGTGCGCTGTCTATCACAATGTCGTCCGGGAAGCGGGACATTACTGCGAGTGGCGTTTACACATAAAACACCTGTCAACCCGAGATCTCCGATCTGCAATGCGGCTGATCTCTGGAAAACATTCCCTGCTTTGCACTGATGTGCACTGATAATCTGCACTGATGGGTACAGGTAAGCCGCACTGATGGGCACTGATAAGCCACAATGATGGGCACAGGTAAGCCGCAATGATGGGCGCAGATAACCCGCACTTATGGGCACTGATAAGCCGCACTGATGAACACAGGTAAGCCACACTGATGGACACTGATAAGCCACACTGATGGGCACTGGTGTGACTGTACTGATGGGAACTGATAAGCCACTCTGATGGGCACTGGTGTGACTGCACTGATGGGCACTGATAAGCCATACTGATGGGCACAGATAAGCCGCACCGATGGGCACTGGTGTGACTGCACTAATGGGCACTTATAAGCTGCACTGGTGGGCACTGATAAACCACACTGAAGGGCACTGATAAGCCACACTGATGAGCACAGGTAAACCACACTGATGGGCACAGATACGTTGCACTGATGGGCACTGGTGTGACCGCACTGATGGGTACTGATAAGCCTCACTGATTGGCACTGGTAAGCTACACTGGTGGGCACTGGTGTTACTGCACTAATAAGCCACACTGATGGGCACTGGTGGGACCACACTCATGGACACTGATAAGCTGCACTGATGGGTACTGATAGGCTGCACTGGTGTGACTGCGCTGATGGGCACTGATAAGCTGCACTGATGGGCACTGGTTTGACCGCACTGATGGTCGCTGATAAGCCGCACTGATTGGCACTAATAAGCTGCACTGGTGTGACCGCACTGATAAGCCGCACTGATGGGCGCAGATAAGCCATGCTGATGGGCACAGATAAGCTGCACTGGTGTGACCGCACTGGTGGGCACAGATAAGCCGCACAGATAAGCTGCACTGGTTGACACAGATAAGCCGCACTGGTGGGCACAGATAAGCCACACTGATGGGCACTGATGTGACTGCATTGATGGGCACTGATAAGCCGCATTGATGAGCACTGATAAGCTGCACTGGTGGGCACTCGTGTGACCGCACTGATAAGCTGCACTGATGGGCACAGATAAGCCACACTGATTGGCATTGATAAGCTGCACTGGTGTGACTGTACTGATGAGACCACACTCATGGGCACTAATAAACTGCACTGAAATGGCATTGATGAGGTTGCACTGATAAACTGTACTAATGGGCACTAAGGCTGCACTTATGTGCACTGATTAGCTGCAATGATGAGGCTACACATATGGGCACTGATGAGGCTGCACTGATAAGCTGCACTAATGAGGCTGCACTGATAAGTTGCACTGATGAGGCTGCACTGATAATCAGTGGACACCGTCCACTGCTTAACTGACACTGTACACTGCCAAATATCTTTAGGAGCGGTTTCAACCATCCCTGCAAAATTTGCTGTCATTTTTATTTCTTATTTTCAGTGTAATGTGTATCATATGTGATGTTACATATCACAGAGGCCGGTATTGTGGTACAATTGAAGTTTATTGAGATTTCCATACATTATAGGGTTCCACCATTATTGTGTTATTGATTAGTAAGTTAGCGCTGCACTTTTTTGTTTTTTTCTCATGCGGACATTTACTTGTCACATGCTGATATAAAACATCACGTCTCTTTCTGTATTGAGGCTAGGGATGTTCTCATACACCATACCAGCACTGATTGCTGTTAGAAAGTTCTCAAATCTGCAGCAGGAGGAGAAATATTTCTAATACTGAATTATAGCAGAGTACAGTGTGTATAATATATCAATGTGGGATGTATGTGCAGTTCAGTAATGATTACATAAAGCATGTAAGGGCAATATAGTTATCTCCTGTTGTGGTTGGAGGTGAGAGAACACATTCTTTGCATTTATAAGGCTGTAACTTATACTGCACCTGTTGTGTCACTGGTTAGTGGACCTGGCTGCAGAATGAGGGGTGTGATTTTTGTTGAAGTGGGCTTGTTCACATTTACATGTACAGGCCTAATGTACCTCCCACACTCACTGCAATATGCAAAGCATGATGTGAAATGTAGTTTTAGGATCATGTAAAGAGAGAGAAGAGGATATGATGTAATTGCTGTTCTAACAGAGCCTCCCTGGCAGAATACACAATGCATTTTTCGAACTGCAGAGCGGACTTCCTGAAAATTCAATTCGTATTTTCTTTTCAATGGTGAAAAACTTCACAAATGCAATAACTGTTTAGTGTTTTATGTGGGGGGTGTACTAATTGGGGATTATTTGCCGATTCTGCTTTAAATGTAAAAAGGGACTTTAATGTTGCCTCAAAATATGACTGTTCTTTAACATTTAAAGCATTTTTTTTTGACCTGCAAGGCAAAGTTATAATGTGTGAGTATGTATCGCATATTATGTGAAACTTACCTTAGAACAATGCCCTTCTAACAGCGATCTGTCAACCGGGTTTGCAGACTCCGGCTGTGTGAGTGGCTAGAGCTGTGATGACGTCACTCTTGCACATGCATGCAGAAGCCGGTCTTTATGGCAAAGGACTCTGAAGGAACAGCCCAGGTGACCGTTCCTTCAGAACGCATTCGATGGTGATGTCACCGACAGCATGTACAGTTAATATCTCCTAAACGGTGCACGTTTAGGAAATATTTACAGTACCTATAGGTATGCCTTATTATAAGCTTACCTATAGGTAACATTCGTGCATGGGAGTTTACTCACACTTTAAGTAGAACTAAAGGCAACTTTTTATTTCAGTTTGGATAGAGAAGGGGGGGAGGGGGGTCATAACCTCTGTCAATTTTATTTCTATCACTTTCAATGACAATAGTACCAAAAAGAAGAAAGATTTATACCGCGTTAAATCCAATAAATAAAAATGAATATAAAAAGTGAAAATAAGGACTGCAGCAATCTACCAGGTGATATAAACCAGGAAACCAAATAAATTACAAATAGATCACGCTAGTCTTAAATTGTGAACCAAAAAATTATTTCATATATAATACATCTTAAAGTGCAATGTGCAAACACACAAAATTTACAAAACATTTTTACAGTTCATTCTATAGAATCATATCCAAATGAAAGTCATATAAAGCCCAGAACCAAAAATGTAATATATTGCAGCTTATCAAACCTTAGATGTGGTGGCTGCATTAGTTGTATGTTTCTTTCTTCCGTGTTACTGGCCAGGTCACCAGGTGAAAACGGAAGAAAGAAACATACAACTAATGCAGCCACCACATCTAAGGTTTGATAAGCTGCAATATATTACATTTTTGGTTCTGGGCTTTATATGACTTTCATTTGGATATGATTCTATAGAGAGCATAGAAGCTGAAACATGATGGAAATGAGACCTATAGCTTTCATCTAAGGTTATTTTGCATTCATATAGTGGCTAACTCATTACCTCCAGCACTCAAAAGTTTTGGGGATGCCATTTATGAATGCTCACATGACTTGTAGTTGATTTGTACATTTTTAACCTCTTGGTGCTGACCGCCTCCTGTCCTTTTAAGAGTTCTAAAAGCCAGGAGGTGGAGGCATGCATTTGGGTCATGTGACTGCTGTGATTGGCTGTCACATGATCGAAAAGCTCCCAAACACAAGTATGCATCGGGCGCTTTCCGGGAACCCACCATGCTGGGAGCATGCAGGGAGTGCACTCTCAACACGGTAAGTTGATTTGACAAGGCCACATATATGCGGTCACTCAGCGTTAAGGCAAAGCTGTTGATGCGTGTGGTCAGCATCAAGGGCTTAAAACTGCATGATAGTAAATGATATAGCAGATGGGCTGCAATGCTGATAGAAATGAAAGTGTACCGAAATTCAAATTTTTTTTTTTAGTTTAGAGTAGAGAATGGTTAAAACCCCTGTTGGGTTCTCGTTTTTCATCCCCACTGAGGAAATTTCCCTTTGCATCCAATCCTATAGACACAAAAGAAGTGAGAAAGACTCTCCAAGGTAAGGGAAATCCCCTTAACCACTTGCTTACAGGGCACTTAAACCCCCCTCCTGCCCAGGCCAATTTTCAGCTTTTAGCGCTGTCACCCTTTGAATGACAATTGCGCAGTCATGCTACACTGTATCCAAATGAATTTTTTTTTTCTACACAAATAGAGCTTTGTTTTGGTGGTATTTAATCACTGCTGGTTGCTAAAAAAAATGAACAAATACAATTTAAAAAAAAAAACAGTTTCATAGTTTGTTATAACATTTTGAAAACAGGTGACTTTTCTCCTTCATTGATGTGTGCTGATGAGGCTGCACTGATGGGCACTGATAGGCTGCACTGATGGGCACTGATAGGCTGCACCGATGGGCACTGATAGGCGGCACAGATAGGTGGCACTGATGAGGTGGCACTGGTGGGTGGCACGGGTGGGTGGCACTGATGGGCACTGATGGACGGCAATGATGGGTGGCGCTGAATGGCACTGATAGGTGGCACTAATGGGCACTGGTAGATGACACTGATAGGTAGCACTGTTGATGCGGCACTGATGGGCACTGGTTGGCAGCACTGATGGGTGCTGATAGGTGGCACTGGTGGGCATTGATAGGTGGCACTGGTAGGTGGCATTGGTAGGCACTGGTAGGCGGAACTGATGTGCACTTGTAGGTGGTGCTGGTGGGCACTGGTAGGTGGCAAGTTTGCGGGAATGATGTCCCTATGTCTGAAGCCAGTGATCAGCTTTTTTTTTCCCTCACACTATCAGCGTGAGGGAAAAAAGTCGAATACCAATCTTTTGTTTACATCACAGGATTGGCCCCTTACACCGATCTGTGATAAGCCGAGTCTCATTGACTCAGTGATCACAGAGCAGGCAGCTCGTGCACAGGAGGACATCTATTGACATTCTCACGGCAATTAAGCCCCGCACTGTAGCTGTCATTCAGCTATAGCACAGGCGGGAAGTGGATAAAGTCAGTTGGCACATGAACAAATGCCCTTATTGTTAAATGCCCCCTCAACTCCAGTTCTGGTGACAGCTGAAGATTTTCTATTTTCCCTCAATTTCAGCCCCAGTGACAGTAGTGACCAGGACAATTAGAATTAGGACAAATATAGGAGTGAATCTCCCATACAGGCACACAAACAGCTATACAAACCTAACAACTGTTTTAACTTGTTTTACTCTATCCTAAACTAAAAAAAAAGTTTTGCTTTAGATACCCTATAAACCTATTGAATTTTTGGAGTTGTGTTCTACGAAATTCAAGTACCCAAAAGTTTGTGCATTCCTTTTCTGAATGAACAGATGACATCTATTAATTTATGACATTTTTTGACTTTAAATAGGATGTGATTCTGCTGTGGAAGCAGGAATGGTGGAAATTAACACTTTCCCAAGAAGCTGCATTCCATTCATGTAATGCCTAGTTGCTGTTCTTAGCTCAGCTCTAATAATGAGGACACCGTTTCTGGCATCCAAAGATTGCTAATGCCTTTCCTAAATGCACAGGTGATTTCTATTTGAAATGTCAACTTTTAAAACTGCATAATGTTAAATGAAAGGTAATGCTTTAGAGAGCAGTGGCAAACCATATTTATGTCAAACTTGTACTGTGCATATTTTCAACCTGCCAGTACCTATATAGCTACTGTATAACATAGCTATTTACGGAATATTATTTCAAATTTTCTTTTGATATAACATATTCCACAATATTACAGGAATCTGGAATAACAGTAAGTATCATTCTAACAGAAACATTTTCTTTAAGCAATATTATCCTTTATATAATATTTATTCATTTTGAGGCTGGCAAGTTTCCCAGTCCAGATAATGCACACAGGTGGTCTTCCAATGAATGGTAAAATGACACAATAAGTACATAAATATTTCAAAACAAAAAGAATATCATAGTTCATTTTTCTGCAGAAACATAAAAAGACTGTTATTTCTTTTTCATTGGACTAAATAAAAAGGATATGCTGTATATTTACACACACACATACAGTTTTGTATCCATGTGGCCTCATTTCTGTGATTATTCAAGTCGTATTATTATTATTGTTATAATTATTATTATACAGGATTTTATATAACACCAGCAGTTTACGCAATGCTTTAAAATGTACAGGGGGGGACAGTACAATTACAATACAGTTAAATACAGAAGGAATAGGGGGGCGCTGCTCACGGAGCTTACAATCTAAAGGGAGGGAGAGGTGGTACAAAAAGTAATAGCTGCAGGGGATGATCTGATGGAGGTGACTCGAGTACAGTTCTTAGGTGGAGGTGGGGTAGGCTTTACTAAACAAATTCATTTTCATGGATTTCTTAAAGGCAGACAGAGTAGGGGCTGCCTGGACATACTGTGGCTGGGAATTCCAGAGGATGGGAGAAGCTCTGGAGAAGTCTTGGAGGCGAGCATGGGAGGAGGTAATAAGGGAGCTAGAGAGCAGGAGGTCTTGGGAGGAGCGGAGAGGATGATTTGGATGATATCTGCAGATGAGGTTGGTGATGTAGCTGGAGGCAATATTGTGGATGGCCTTGTATGTTGTGGTTAGTATTTTGAATTTTATACAATGGGGTAGGGGGAGGCAGTGACGGCATTGGCTGAGAGGAGCAGAAGTAATGGATTGGTTAGTAAGGTGTATTAGTCTAGCAGCAGCATTCATATTAGACTGAAGGGGGGTAGCCTGTGTAAAGGTAGGCCAAGAAGTGAATACATTTTTTTGTGGTGCCGTTAGTCAGGAATGGGCAAATTCTGGAAATGTTGTGGAGGTTAAGGTGGCAAGATGTAGGCAGTGATTGGATGTGGGGGTTGTAGGTGAGGTTAAAGTCTAGGATTATACCCAGCACCTTGGCATGTGTGGAGGGACCATGGTTGTGCCATTATATACAGGACAAACTTCAAAACTGAGCTGGATAGCATTAGTGTATATAAACACACATCAAGAAAAGAGGTAATGACTAGCACCACGCCACCACTTCTTGAAGCTTGGACACCTTCTCTTCTGAAATTTCAGATGGTTAAAAAGTGGCACATCAGCATGGTAAGGAAATGCATTTCAATGTTAAATATCTGTTTGTTAGCTGTTGTGTTAATCCCCCATGGTATCATTGTCCTAATAAGGAAGTACTAAAATAATATGGTTATCTATGAATACTGTATTTTCAATATACTGTATCTCTACGCTAGCTTTTTCTGTCCTAAACACCTTGTGGCAGAAACTATTCATAATGATTTCCTTATTGATTTACTCATAATGATTTCCCGATTGATTTATTTGGTATTTAATTGACCATAGTAAATTACATCCATCAATAACCATGCTTTTTCACCCAAACAAAGGCTTAGGACCTAATGCGAGTAAATATAATTTTCTCATCTTATTGGAAGTGCAAGCTCAGCTTTAAAGAAGCCCTAAATTAGAATCTAACCACACCATTGTGTTTCGTGGTATTGGGAAGCTCATTGCATGTTGAGATGGCTTATGTTTATTTTTTAAGTATCCGCTTGGCTTAAGATGGCTACAGGCTTCTGGTTCGGGCACTACATGGAGTAGCTGTCCCCCAGCTAAGCTCCCGTCGAGCAGCCTCAAAAACTGCCTATAAAACCGGTTAAAAACACCTGAAATTGCCCCCACCAATTCCAGTGGCACTCCCTCAGTAGCCATGGACAGGTATCTAGAAAAATTCGCCGCAGCCGGCACCACCGCAACAACCCGTAATTGAGGCGCCGGCTTTGACCTACTCATCAGCGAGGCCGGCCAGCAGTTCCAGGACCCGCAACAGCACGGGGGAACCCATGGTTCACAAGACACACTTGGAGGACCCTGGAATGAAGGTACGTCATGCCCCGCATTACACACGAGTGTTTAGCGCAGGCACTCCTCACCCACCCAATTGAAGCCACGGTTGAAAAGATGATCACTGCCAGCATGGCCCACATCCAGAGAAACCTGAAACAACACTGCTCCAGATGAAATGAAGCTGAGCACCGTATATTGAATCTAGAGGACGCGTTATACCAAATGCAAGGCACTGAGCCATCCCAGGATAAAATGAACCAGTTTATTTTGCAAAAACTCGAGGATCTGGATAATCGCTCGAGACACAACAATCTGCATTTTGTAGGTGTCCCAGAAACGCTACAGAATCAGAACCTATCCAATTTCTGTGCCCAACGCATTCCAGAGGCACTAGGCCATGGTGGAAAGAGCCCACCGTTTGAGTCCCTATAACGCAGATCATTCCTCTCCACGCCCCATCATATCCAGATACCTAAACTACGTTGACAAAACAAATATACTACAAACATTTCACCAATCAAAAGCTCTACAGATAGACGACATCAAAATCCTAATCTTTGCAGACTACTCTATTGATGTTTCAAAAAAGAGAAAAGCCTTCCAAAATGTCTGCTCACAACTATTCTAGCACCAAATAAAATTTACTCTGGCATTTCCTGCGGTACTCCGGGGATACTATTCACCATCTAGCCCCATCCAAGGCTCCTGGCCCTGACGGTCTTAAAGGGGAATTTTACAAAACCTTACAAGACAAGATAATACCTCCCCTAAAAGCCGTCTACTCCAAGCTCTGGGAAGGTGGCTCCTATCCCCTAATGGTACACCAAGCAACCACTACTAGAAAAGAAAGGGAAGGACCCCACTAACTCGGTGTCCTACAGACCAATATCCCTACTTAACATCGATGTTAAAATATTGTCAAAAATCATAGCTACAAGACTCGCCACTATCATACCACACTTAATAGACTCAGCTCAATCAGGCTTTGTGAAGGGCAGAACTGCAACTCTTAACATCAGAAAAGTCCTGGCAGTCATGGAAAGAGCAAAACACGACATGGGGGGAGGCCACGTTATCATCACCCTGGATGCGGAGAAAGCCTTCGACAATGTCAGCTTCGAATGGTTACACATGGTTTTAGCGAAAATTGGCTTTGAGGGCCCATTCATTCATATCATCAAATCTATGTATTCAGCTCCTGCGGCCAGGTTGGTGGTGGCGGGCCTTCTCACCCCAGAGTTCAAACTACATAAGGGGACAAGACAAGGATGCCCCTTATCGCCTCTCTTATTTAACCTAGCCCTAGAACTGCTATCCAGACACATAAATGATATTGAACCCCTACATGGCATTCATTTTCGTGACATATAACTGTGGTCATCCTTATTCACTGACGATGTCCTTATATTCACTTCCAACCCTGTGGCAGACATGACCACAATCAAAAACATTTTTGAGAATTTCAGATCATGCTCCAGACTGTGCATAAACTACCATAAAAGTGAGATACTCCCGATAGAACCCTCCTCAAACCCTGTCTGGACAACTATCTCTCCATTCGCGATAGCTCACTCCCACATCACCTCTTTAGGTATCAAGATAGGCAAACTTCCATCTTCCCTATATCATCTCTGCTATCCTCCTTTTCTGGTTAAAATCTACCACAAACTCTGGATGGATCTACCTCTCTCGCTCATGGGAAGATGTCACTTAATAAAAATGGTCAAATTTGCACGCCTACTATACCCTCTCCAAACTATTCCATTCCTATTGAAACATAAAGACACTCAAACGCTCAACAAAAAACATCTCAAATTTTATCTGTCATAAAAGGCGACCACGCACTGCTTTGTCTAAACTAAATCTCCCCAGGACCGAGGGCGGTGCTAGTCTCCCCGATGTCAGGCTTTATAATTTAGCATGCCTTCTTAGATTTAGTCTGAATTGGATAACAAGTCCTCCAGCTACTCAAACAATCGCCTTGAGTCAGCTGTGGTTTCTCCACATTCACTGGTTGCCCTCCTACACTTGAGATGGAAGACCAACCCCCTGGACATACAACACAACCTTCTCCTTGGAGACATGGCAATAGCATGGAGAGAATATTGAAAACTCTTCAGACTGTCACCTTTTGTGTCAAAATACCTCCTGATCAGGAGCAATATAAACTTTCCAGCAAGAATGGACCACAAGGTCTTCATCCAATGGGAAGACCGAGGTCTGACCAAGAATGGACCACAAGATCTTCATCCAATGGGAAGACCGAGGTCTGACCAAGTTCTCCTCCCTATACAATGAGACCTCCGGGGCTCCACAGGATTTCCCATCCATAGCTAACCAATTTTCTCTACCAAAGGAACACCTGTTCTACTTTTGTCAATGCACCAGCTTCGTAAAGTCCTCCTGCCAAGAGAAAAAGAAGAGGTTCCAAGAGAGCAAACTGGACTGCCTGATAAAAAAACAAGCCTACAACATCTCAGATATTTACAAACCACTTCTGAACCAGGCCTCCCACTCTTTGGACACCTCTGCAGTAGGGATTAAGGATTTCACCCACCCAGACTTGGTATACAAGATCTTGAGGGGATATATAAAAACTCTAAAGTTAACCCCCAACGAAGTATGGAGAGAAACACAACTCAAAATTATGCACCGAGCCTTCATCCCCTTTATCTCAGACAAATCCAAACCCCAGTCCGATACCTGCCAACTCTGCAACCACCATAAACCCTCTCTTACCCACCATTTTTGGTCCTGCTCTCACATCTCAAGCCTTCTGGGACCAGATCCTCTCATTTATAGGTAATATCACTCTCCTGCAGCTACCGAAGGACCCACCACTTCTCATCTTCGGATATTGGGACAGACATTTTACTCTGTAGACCCCCTCACCCAATACAGGGATCAAAGACTGGATACTCCCTGTTCTCTTGATTGCTCGCAGATAGTGTTGAGCGAACTTTCGGGTGTCCGGGACCCGGACCCGAACACGGACATTTCAAAAAACGTTCGGGTTCGGGTCTGGGGTTCTGGTATTTTACTCCACGTGTTGAGAAGCTGCAGGGCAGCCAATCAACAAGCGTTTCACTGGTTTGCACTTAGAAGCCATCACAGCCATGCCTACTAATGGCATGGCTGTGATTGGCCAGTGCATCATGTGACCCAGCCTCTTTATAAGCTGGAGTCACTTGATGCTGCAGTCACATACTCTTGGGTTAGCTGTAGGGAGAGGAAGCTGATGGCGTCAGGGAGAGATTAGAGACATTTTAACAACATCTGATCCTGCATCCTGAGATAGATTACTACTGCTGTGCTGTTGCTCTGAGGACAGATAGCAGAAATTTGAGATTTCACATACCACTGCTTTGAGCTGCAGATCAAACTCTGCATAAAACAACGATCGCTACAATCGTGCTCAATGATCAGATTGTTGGAGGAATTTGAGATTTTAAATACTGCTGCTTAGAGTTGCAGATTGCATATTAAACTCTGCCTAATGCAACGATCGTTACGATTGTACACAACGATCAGATTGTTGGAGTAATTTGAGATTTCACATACTGCTGCTTTGAGTGACACATTGCAGATCAAACCCTGCCTAACACAACGATCGTTACGTTCGTACACAACGATCAGATTGTGGGATCGTACACAACGATCAGATTGTGGGAGTAATTTGAGATTTCACATACTGCTGCTTTGAGCGATCTGACTGCACTAGGTAGAGGCTTCTGCTTAGAGGGACAGATTCTTGTTCAAAAACCATTGCCTACTCCTATGGGGCCAGCTGTTGCTGTAAGTGACACATTATTGTTCAAAAACCATCTCCTAGTTCTAAAGGGAGAGTTTCCAGCTGTTGCTTAGAGGGACAGATTCTTGTTCAAAAACCATTGCCTACTCCAATAGGGCAAGCTGTTGCTAAAAACTTGTTATTACACAGTGAATGTCGTTGTCGAACGGGATAACCTCATCCGTTACCAAAAACTTGTTCTTAGAC
>BLSH010518486.1:995382-1005631 GCA_018402905.1 Glandirana rugosa | reverse complement strand
TTGTGTCGACACATCCCGAGACGGGTGTGTCGGAGTAGTAAGTAAAACAAAGGACTACTAGTGCCCACACTACAAGACGTCTGAGGAATCTTTTGTTTATTATTTACGTGTACAATAAATTGGACGTTTTTTACACGTAAATAATAAAAAAAGTTTTCCACCTGAATCGGAAATTATAGAGTCTTCGAACTCTGTCATACAATCATAAGATTTTACCATATAAATTACCTGAGAATTTGGGGAAAGTACGTTTTAAGATTGTCTCATTACGTCAAACATTTGTTTTAGTCGTTTTATCCCAAGATGAAAATTGACAAAATCGTTAGCATATTTACAAGTGTTTAGCAAAAATGGAAAAGTAACAGCCTTAGAGAGTTTTGCTGATTTTGTTTACAAACTGCATTACTCTGTTAGAATTTTGCATGAAAGGGGTTTAAGAGTCCATTAAATATACCATTTTAGAATACTAACATACTGTCTCAAGCTTCTGAGATATTAAAGGCTAAGTCCACCTTTTGAAAAAAATAATAAATGCACATTTTTTGCAGGTTAAATAACATGTGCATTTATTATTTGTTTTCTAAGGAGTCTGCAGAACATCACACCCGTGATCATCAGGAAACAAAATGAATGATGAGGCTGTGTGGGCAGAGCCCTACACAGCTGTGTTTTTTTCAAAATGTGACAGCTGGTGTGGGGATAAGATCCCCCATCTGCTGTCAGGAAGGGGGGAATAGGGGATGAAGGTGCAGATGCTGAAACATATTACATATCACATCATAGGTCTGATGATGGGACGGCTCGGCTTGGACTGAGAGCGGGGCAGTCTGCTGACGGCCCGGGACAGCTCGGCTGGAAGGGGAGGTCCGCTCGGGACAGCTCGGGCGGAGGACGGGGCGGTCCACTGACAGCTTGGCTTGGCTCAGTTGGAGGGCAGGGTGGTCCGCTGACAGCTCGACTCGTGACAGCTTGGACAGGGGGCGGTCTGCTGATGGCTCATCTCACAATGTTGCCTTTTTTACAAATTTGAAATATACTGCAAGGAGGGGGAGTGGAAGGAGAAGATGATCCATTCCCGCCCAGTCCTGAATTGCACCAGAAACTTTAAGTCAGTGTGGCATGTAGGCTCCACGCCACAGACAGACTGCCCTGTACCTGCCATCTGCTGAAAAGAATCTGCAGGGGGACACTGATGTAAGAGGGAGTGAGGGGAACACTGATATAAAAATGCCCCCTTATATCAGTGTTCTCACTTACCATAGTGTACTCACTGCATATGCCGACATACGGAGGGATTCTCTGGTGCCCAGAAACCCCCCACCTACATCAGAGTTTCCCTTTACACCACAGTCCACAGAGTTCCCCTTTAAAATAGAGTCTGCAGAGTTCCTCTTGCCCTGCCCTTACACTGTGAACTCTGATGTAAGGAGGAACTCTGCTGACTATGATGTAAAGGGGAACTCTGCAGAATGTGATGTAAAGGGGAACTCTGCAGACCGTGATGTAAAGGGGAATGCTGCAGACTCTGATGGAAGGGGGCTCTGGTGACCAGAGACCACCTTACATCAGAATTCCCTTTTACACCAGTGTGCAGTGTTCCCCTTTACATCACAGTCTGCAGAGTTCTCTTTTACATCACAGTCCGCAGAGCTCCCCTTTACATAATGTACAGGACGCCAAGGGTGGGTCCTGGACGGGTGCTATATATCACCAATATTTGGGTTATGGTCCTTTTGAAAGGAAAGTGGGAGTGCTCAGGGGGTCACCCGAGGGGGTGAGAAGTTCCGGGAGTAGCGAGAGCACAGGGAGGGCTGACTCGCAGTTCTCCCTACTTTTTATAGAGAGGTAGTAGGGACCCGGAATTTCGGAGGCCCTAAAGTGATATTCGGGTGGGATAGGGCCTCCACCCCTGACTACAGGGAAACCAGCACACATGGGGGTTAATAGCCTCCAGGAAGCAGCTCCTAAGGAGAGGAAGTGGTGTGTAGCTGGTGTGTGAGGAGGAGCTGGAAGGAGACACCAGTGTTTTGGCAGAGCTGCAAGTGTTTGGAGACACACGTGTGCTGGGGACTGAAAACAAAACTTACATGACAAGGACCGTGCAAAGTCCTGGGTTGAGGAGTCTTCCAAGAACTGTATGTTACTTTTACTTTATTTCTGTGCTGAAGATAAGCGGACTTTTCTGTTGTTGGTTTTGTTTTGCTGCTGAAAGCTTGCCTTTGTTTTGTTTATTGGGAAAATAAACCCACTGACTGTTTAAGTTACCGGCTTGTGCACTCAATTCTGTGAAGCTACATCCCCCAACTTTACAATAAGGATATGCAGAGTTCCCCCTTGTACTTTAATGTACTCTGATATAAGGGAAGCTCTGGGAACTCTAATGCAAAGGGGAGCTCTAATGCAGAGCTTGACAAATCCCAGGCACCAGGTCGCCACGGCAGTCAGAAACTGCGTCCCAGCTCCCAGGCCCCCCATCAGCCCACACTGCGTTGCACTTTCCCATTCCTGACCACGAGTCCTTGGCCAGCCCCTGTCTCATGCCCCATAGAGCGGAGCTCAATCCAGTGTCCCAGGACCCCTGGAGTCTCCTCCATGCCTCCCTGTATACAGAGTGCAGGTGGAACCCTCCAGTGCACACTTCCCCAAACAGCCTTCTGAGAGCCAGCTCCCTGGAGGACACCACAGGCTCATCTCCCATCACACAGCGATCCCCCAAAGAGACCCCATGGAGCTGAGGGAGACCCCATGGAGCGGAGGGTGCAGCCTCCTTCACTGATCACCCTGTCCATACTACTCCTGCTGAAGGGTGGTCAGCCACAGCACTGTAAGCCAGAGTTCGTCAATGCCACGTTCAGCATGACGGTGGTGGCCACCAAAACATGCGGCTCCCCCCTGGAGGAGTAGTGTGTGTAGACAAGAGTCCCCAAGTCCTTCCACCTCTGTGACAGAGGACAGCCCCACTTCCAGCATGGCACTGACTTCCTCACCAACTACAACAACCAGGCTGACATGATGTGGTGGCAGAGTCAGACCATGCTGGCCGGGATCCAGTACCTGCACTCCATCAACCTCACCCTGCACCTCTGTGAATGACAACACTGAATAATTGCACACGGGGGCCCCATCCCACCATACCTGAGCTACCCTCACACACCCATGTAGGGATAGGGACACCCATTACCAAACTATGGCGGCTGGGAACCAGTATCTGCACTCCATCAATCTCATCCTGCACTCACCTCATACCCCACAACACCCCACCTACCTATTCACAGGGGCCACCATTACTCCAAAATCCCACCTACCTGTGCACAGGGGCCCCTATTTTCACCATACCCATACCCCCTGTACAACACCACATCCCACTCCCTGTCCTGCTGCCCCCCTCCTGTCTTTCCGCCCCCTACCTGTCCCACCTGCTGCCCTCCTCTGTGACACTTCTCCCTCCTGTCCTATGCCCCCCTCCCGTGAGACTTCTCCCTCTTGTCCCGCTGCCCCCCTCCTGTCCTGCTGCCCCCCCCCCACCTGACTCTTAACTTTTATAGCTGGCTCCTAGATTCAAAGAAAATTTGTCAAGCCTGCTCTAATATAAAGGGGGAATTCTGTGGACTTTGATCTAAGGGGGAACTGTTTAGACTCTGATGTAAGGAGGGAATGCTGGAGAGAGCCTGATTTAAGGGGGGACTCTGATTTAAGGGGTGCACTATGGTGTAAGAGGGAGCACAGGGGACTCTGATGTAAGAAGAGACTGTTCAAACCCTGATGTAAGGGGGGATTGTGATATAAGGATGGACTCTGAAGTAAACAGAGGGCTCATCCTGACTGCTGCACTCTATATTTTGTTTTGTATGTTACTAACGCCTGACCTCTGCACTCTGTACATTATGTTGTACATTACATTGACCTGACCAAGGTGTCTACTGTCCCAACAGTTGCTGGTTTTAATGAAGTGCTTCCTTAAGGTAGGATCAGTCAGAAAAAAAAAATATCATTTTTGTGTGCATAAAAGTATTGGAAATGTTTAATTTTTAAACAATAATCCTTTGTCCTGAGGTCTGTTTCTGTCTGTGCGTCTGTCATTTGTGGTACAGTAATTTGGTATATTTTGTGGGTACTATGACCATTATATGTATGCAGTGTATATAGCGACTAGATACAGATTTTCTGATACCCCTTCAGCCCTTCTGGCTCACCAGAAAGTTGAACAATAAAAGCTGACTCGATTCCCCCATGCACACACTCAATGTGGATGGGGGAATCCTCCCCTCTGTGGTATTGTATGTTGACAGACTTCCCCACCATCAGAATACACTGATTAGCCTGCGGCGTTGGTCAAGTGGGGAAAATCTGACAGGGCGGCAGATCGACTTCTGTGCAAGCACAGTGCCCATACATGGATAGAAATTTGGCCAATACCTGCTGAACCAGACAAATTCAATCCATCCATGACCTGCTTTAGAATACAGTAACACAGCAAGGAGGATTTCTTCATTCACCTCCCTTTTGTAGATGGGGAAGTATTTTTTTTTTTAATCAGCCCACTGGCTTTATCGAAAAAAAAAAAAACACTCCATGTATGGCCAGCTTTACACTTACACTCCATGTATGTTATGTGTTCCATATATTAAAGTGTGGTATTAAAGTTTTTTTTTTTATTATTATTATTATTTTTTTAGCAGTTGCCCATTGCTGTGTCATTTGCAACTGTTAATGAAGTTTATCTTCACAGTAGGCTCAGAAAGTGTAAGCTCTCTGGTCTTTATTCTGTTTAGGTTTATGCATCTGTGAAGGGGTATTAATGTTCCCTCCTCACTGCCTGTTTTAACCTCTAAATTCCTGCACCACTGTGTCACAACTGCATGGTGAATGGGTCACATTTGACGGGAGCTACTGCCTGCCAAGTACAACAGCGTGTATAACTTTTGTTTCCCATCTTCTGCGTTTGCAGCTTAAGGGGTAGCAGTTGGGGCGTTGTAAAAATGCAACTCAGCCGTGAGCTAAACCCCCCCCAGAAAAAAAAATTATCTACGGCCCTGCAGTGACCTATGCTACACAAGTGCTGCAATCAGCAGGGTTGAGGTCTGTAAGCTCAGAGTGTCATTTATTGGGATTGGAGAACCTTCTGATGCGTTCTACTCTGTTACGAACAAACACATAGAAATGTTTTGTTTTGTTGTGTATGTATCCCAATACAATCCTGCTGTATGCATGAAGGTGAAAAGGGTCTATTTTGCATTTTATAAGCTCAGCAATTTTAATGACTAACACGGCTGCACAGAGTTCAAGCCTTGGAATGGGAATGCCATGGCTTTGGGGTCAGCTTGGCTTTCCTGAGGATAAAACTGACACTTACTTTGTCTCTTGAATCTAACATTTTGAGTTAGGCTACCACGGTTGTTATTTCAATGAAAACATACATTTCTTTTCTATGGCATTTGGTAGGAATGTAGAAATTAAAGAGTATGGCATCCAATGCTGTTCTAGTGCTTTCAGGGACTCTTTCCATGATTCCTATTTTTACTGTTTCTCTCTAGGTAATGGGGTATCTTAATCTGTGTTTTCATAAGTAAGCTGTCTTACAAGTATCTTACCCTGAACAGAAGGGTGCTATGAAACCCAGAGGATTGTAAATGCTGTTCACAGCAGACAAAACTCCTTGTTTTGTGAAGGGCTTGTCGCAAGTTGATGCTTGAGACTTGAATGTGTCTTGTTGGCATCCCAAAGCAATCTGAGGCTACATTGTGTAAGGGGAAGATCTGTTCCTAGATCAAATCCCTTTACACTAACAGCATAGTCATCTGAAGGAAAGGTCTTCATTACACTGTTAGAGACAATTTTGTGAAGCCTGAGTTTGGTAGTGGCAAGCATATCCTAAGTTCTCTTGATAAGACCAATTGCTTCTTTTTCTGTAGGCATAGATGTGAGACCATCGTCTACGTAGAAATACCTTTCCACTATTTCATATGCATCAGATCCAAATAATTCTTCACCTTCTTGAGTTGTCCTTCTTGGCCCATACATTGCTACACCAGTAGAAGGACTGTTACCTGAAAACATGTAGTTTTATTCTGTAGTCTATGACTTTGTCTCTGACATCTTGTTGTGATACCATTGTAACTTGAGGAAGTTTCTGCTGTCTTCTCGAATGATGAAACAATGCCACATTTGCTGAATGTCAGCCATAAAAGCAACTGGTTATTGTCTGAAGCAGAGCAAAATTCTTAAAAGGTTGTCATTCAGATTGGGCCCAGTGAGAAGGACATTGTTGAGGGAAAAGACTTCATATAGAGCACTTGTGTTGAAGACCCCCATATCTGATATGGCTTGTGATGATGGTAGACGCCAAAGCATGGGAGGTACCAACATTCCTCTCCTGCCTTCAGAGGTGGTGCAGGCTCAGCATGGTCTTTCTGCATAAAGTCAAGAAAGTGTTTTTTCATCTCAGGTTTTCTATTCAGGGTAAGTTTTATAGAATTAAATCATGCTTCTACATGCTGGGCATCATTTGGTAGTTTATTTGTTGAGGAACAAAATGGTAATGGTGCCACCCAGCTTTGGGAATTATCCTGATAGAACTATTTACTCATAGTTTTTAGGAACTCCTTGTCTTCCACAGTGGCTGCCAGCTTATTATTTTTAGTTGTTTCTGGAAACCCTGTGGGGCCAACTTTATCTTTTCAGAAATTAAGGGCCTTGTTATTGCCTTGTGTGAAGAACTGTTGCATCCCTTTACTGCAAAGTCTTTCCTTGACATGACAGTAATGCAGGCACTGCTTGAAACAAGCAATGCAACCATTTGGCATTTGTGGAAGACCTCCTGACGTTACCCAGACAGACATTGCCTATGATAACCCAACCTAGGTCTAGGCATTGGGCATATAGTAATTCATGTGGCCCATAGATTTGTTGGTAAGCCTTGTGTACCGCTGGGATGTCTCTGCTGAGAAACGGAGAATATGCTGGTATGTGGTCATCTATGCCCCTCATTTGAGAGTGGTAAGAGGCAGCTGCAGGAGTAGGGATCTCCTCTCTGTTGGTTGGAATCTGGTTTCTTTGATGAGAGTGGGCAATGGTATTTCTACATTGCCATTCAAAGGCACTACTCCAAGACCAGTGGCTCTTCTGTCTGAAACTTCTGTAATGCTAGCACAGGTGCCCAGGGTATAAGGTAAGGCATCTCCTGTTATGTTTATTGGTTCAAAAGCTTTGAACTTGCAAAAGATCTTTTATTCTCATCATCTAGAAAAGTATGCAGCCTTGCAGCTTTTTCAGGTTGACCATTGAGTATACATTAACTATGCAGATGTTGATGTACATTATGTGTAGAAGAAAGATTATAGAATGTGTGCTTTGGTTTCATGCATCTTGACTGTCTGCCAAAACTCTGACACTGTGAAATTAGACAGACAGGGATGCCGCTGCTCCAGGGGAAATAAATCCAAGATCCGAGGAATCAGGTGCCAGCCCCAGCTCACCACTGCATGATCCAATAACCAAAGAAATGGCTGCACTCCACCATGGATCAGAAATAACAAGATTTATTGTATACCACCAACACCAGGACACAGACTAGGTTGACATGTTTCACACTGCTTCGAGTGCTTTTTCAAAACCCCAAAGGGAAAGCACTCGAAGCAGTGTGAAACATGTCAACCTAGTCTGTGTCCTGATGTTGGTGGTATACAATAAATCTTGTTATTTCTGATCCATGGTGGAGTGCAGCCATTTCTTTGGTTACTGTGAAATTAAGACATGTGCAAGAGCTCCAAAATGCTTGCCTGCTTCTGGGAGTCCCAAACTGTTCTATAAAATAGCATTGATGAATGATGGAAGCAATCTCAACCCAGTACTCATGTCCCAGTCTTCCATAGCTCCACCCAATCCCTTTTTTTTGCCCTAACAACCTCCGGCTATAGTTTTTGTTTTTTTCCCCTCTGTGGTCTTTTTTCTTGTGAATGTCCTTGCTCTATTTTGTTCAGTTGGAGAGCTGGAACTACTCCTTATACAGCAATGCATTGCACTTTAAACTGTTTCAACATCCAGATGTCCAACAATGGGTCAGATGCACATGCCTTTTTTTAGGCAACACACACATTACACCTCCCAGCTCATGGCCACCATAACTAGCCATATATTGTAACCTTTACTGCACGCTCTAACAGTATGACTTTGAACTAGGCCATTGCATGATCTGGTCTCCTCAGGAAAATAGGTTTATCTTGTTATGATCATACATCAAATAAAATTGAAACTGAAGTGAATAGAGGCCTCCAAATCATGTGTTTAATATACACAGAATATTAGTAACTGCAAGGTGAACAGGTTATTGGAAATCCAAGAATATTAGGTAATTTGTTCTTTCTTATATTTCAGCCATGCATGTAATTATTTGTGCGCTTCTGATCCTCATGCTGCTACATTGAATTTTTTCTTAATTTAAGAATGTCACTTATGATGAGCCTAATTTTTATATTATCTGGTGAAATGTATTGATTCGTTCCAGCACTGAACTGAATTTTTACATTGCTCATCATCTTATACAATGACACTGAGACATGTCAGATAGAAAAAGATTTTATTGATCTTTAGTTCCTAATAGCTGTAATAATAGAGCATGCTGAGACAAAGGGAATAACAAAATTCCCCAGGATTCCATAGCATCAGTGACAATATCAAGAAATTATTATTTAAAAAAAAGACTGTAGTACAATGTGTCATGGAAATTCATAATGGGGGAACAACTTACCAGTTCAGAGCTTTTGTTTTTCATCTTAGCAGTATTTAAATATTAGGCATGTTTTCTGTGTAAATCCTTCTGTTGGTATTCTGTGAACATCTTATCCTTAGCCTGTGAATTTGCAGTTTAGGTATTCCCAGCCCTGTCAATCAAATACTCTGCATAGTTTAATAATGCACACCCATAGCCAAGTACATTTTGAGAGTCTTGGGACACTTATGGGCACCTGTTAGAATTATAAGGTGAACTGTTCATTCTGTATAAGAAACAGTGGGTTTGGCCAAATTAAATATGACTGTGTGCAGTTTGGATGCTATTAAAAGCAAAAACATGGGGTTTTCATTTATTTTGGGATGTATCGTTTTTATTTACAGGGTCTTTATGTTAGCATTTAACTGCTTTTTTTCTTGCTAAGAGGCTTCCCTTCAAAAAAAAACAAAAAAACGGGCTTTTGTTTTAGGAGTGGTATTTTGTGGTTTTTATTTATTTTTTAATTTTGATTTTAGGTTGATAAGGCCATTGTTTAAGTTCTGTTCTGCATTTTGTTCACAGCATGCCGCTGCATTGTTTGAAAGAAAAAAACTAGATGCAAGAACAGTGGTACATTGGTGTAGCCTCTCTCTTCCTTGCTATATAGATGCAAGATTAGTGTCCTCCTAAACCACCCCACACTATATCACTCACATTTACCATATCCCCCCCCCCCCCATAAATAAAATAAAAGTTATAAATACACTGGTTAGGCATATCATTCCTAATGTCAAGCCCTCTGACCAGTTTTACACTGTTCTTTCCTCTGTAGTATCTTAATTCTTGTAGTAAAGCTTCAGTCTTTGCTGACAGCGAAGACTTGCCCATAGTCCAGACAATGTTCCCAGGTGCATATGTGTATGTAGGCCAGTTCTCAATGGAGCCAGTTCACACATCTCTGGGGGGCTGCGGAGCGAATTGCATGGGAGTCCTATGCGTCTTTGGCTCAATTTCAGGTCCAAATTCAGGTAAAAATTTGGGCCTGATTCATCCCTGAAATGGAGAACAGGGACACACCAGACCCCTGCTGTCAGCCGCATATTTTTAGTGTGAAACCCAGCCTTAAAGAATTACCACTAGAGTTGAGCGAACTTCTAGAAGTCCGGGTTCTGCTGGTTCGGCAGAACTTCGGGACAAAGTCCGGGTTCGGGTCCGGACAGAACCCGAACTTTGTCCCGGACCCCGAACCCCATTGAAATCAATGGAGACCCGGACTTTTAGGTACAAAAAGTGCTGTAAAATAGTCCTGGAAGGTCCTAGAGGTCTGCAAAAGGAAGGAAATGTGGGTAAGGGTGGGACAAGTGACCTACAAAGAAATGGGGACAGGGAAATAACTTTAAATATTTTTAAAAAAATAAAAACATAAAAAATGCAAAAATGGAGATCATCTTCAAAATGGGTCTGAAAAGTATTAATTAACATTAGAGGCCATAGAACTGTTCTAAAATCATCTTCAAACTGTGTCAAAAAAGTATAAATAAG
>BLSH010518486.1:972909-987828 GCA_018402905.1 Glandirana rugosa | reverse complement strand
TCGGACAAATTTATCAGACAGACCGCGGTAGTAACCACTGTCCGAGTGCGAGTAGACGACCGGTCAACAGTGAGACGCGTACGCGTAGTGGGTCGGGGGGATGTTTTCTGTACTTTGGCGCGACCAACCACGGAGGAAACACGACCAAACACGACAAATTTAGAGTCAAGATGGCGGAAAAACGAAAAGTCAATAAATACCCCATTTAACGTCGGTTATTGTGTCCATGGGGGCAGCGGGCCACGAGCACCGTGACTGTCTGGGGGGGGGCTTCAGCCTTGTTTCAGAGGATGTCGCCAGAGCACTGAAAACACGCTCCCTGCTCGCCGGACTCTGCACATTGCCAGCCTGCTAATAGATGGGGTAAGTGCGGGACTTTGTTCCGACTTCGGGGGGGGGTCTGTCAGTGCCACGAGCACCGGGCGACGGGGGTACCTGTGTTATTGGCTGCAATTTACCCCATAAATAACTGAAAAGCAAAAAGGCGGTAGAACTGAGATTTAAACAGCACAAACCAGCACAAAGGAGGCACCAACCAGCGCGGTTTCATGTCTTTTGTAGGGGGGCTGGGTGATGCGCATGCGCAGAGTGACAACTGGCCAGCAGATGAGCGTGAGCCTGTCACCAATGATGGCGCCAGACAGACTATTTAAACAGGCTGCAGTTAGGTGTGCAGCTTCTGTGTGTTCGTTCCCGATTCCTGTGTTTGACCTCTGGTCCTGACCCAGCTTGCTCCTGATCTCCGTTTGACTTCTACCTGCCCTGAACTTGGCTTGTCTCTGGATTCTGCTTCTGCCTTCTTTTCTTAGCTGATCTACCTCCCATTGCTGACTTGGCTTGTGACTATTCCTGTTGTCTGCTGTCTATGCCTGATCTGCCCGACCATTATCGACCAGGCTCGTTTGACCCTGCATCCTGCTCATCCAGCCTGCTACAGGTCTTCAGTGCAGGAGGGTCTCATCTGTCTCCTGCTTCCAGCTGCTTACCCACAGTCTGCCACCAGCCAAGCTCTGTGCCAGCTCACCTGTCACCAGCCTTTTCTGCTGCCACATCCACCTGCTGACTGCTGCCACCACACAGTTTACTGGACTGATCACAGGCACTCATACCTTGCTGTGCTCCCATGGCTACTGTCTCACTATCAGTGGCCCCCGAGCCAGAGCTCACTAACCAGGTACATGACAGGAGGGTGGGGTGATGTCGTCTGGAAAAAACAATTGCTATTATTTAAAAATAAAAGCAGCACACATGTAAATTTTTGCAGCACAAAACAGCACAAATGTAGCACTAAAGAAACATACCTGGGTTTTTATTTGTGTAGGGAGGGATTGTAGGGAGCAAAGTGGGTGAGGTTTGATAAAAAAAAAAAACTGTTATAACTAAAAAACCATAACAGCACAAATAAAAGTTTTAGCAGCACAAACCAGCACAAACGTAGCACTAACCAACGAGCCTGGTTTCGTGTCTTTCGGGTGTTGTAGGGGGGCTGAGTGACCTTTGGTGACCTTTAATAAATCATTAATAACACAAAGACGATAAAAGATAGAAGGGAAATTTAAACAGCACAAACCAGCACAAACGTAGCACTACCAACGAGCCCGGTTTCCTATCTTTCGGGTGTTATAGGGGGGCTGAGTGACCTTTGGTGACCTTTAATAAAACATTAATAACGCAAAAACGATAAACGATAGAACAGAAATTTAAGCGGCACAAACCAGCACAAATGTAGCACTAACCAAGGAGCCCGGTTTCGTGTCTTTTGGGTGTTGTAGGGGGGCTGAGTGACCTTTGGTGACCTTTAATAAATCATTAATAATGCAAAAATGATAAAAGATAGAACGGAAATTTAAATGGCACAAACCAGCACAAACGTGGCACTATCCAACCAGACCAGTTTCATGTCACTTGGTTGTTGTAGGGGGGCTGGGTGATGTCATAGTCTGGAAAAAACAATTGCTAATATCTTAAAAATAAAAGCAGCACAAATGTAAATTTTTGCGGCACAAAACAGCACAAAAGGAGCACTAAAGAAACACACCTGAGTTTTTATTTGTGCTGATTGTAGGGAGCAAAGTGGGTGAGGTTTGATAAAAAAAAAAAAAAACTGTTATAACTAAAAAACCATAACAGCACAAATAAAGATTTTAGCAGCACAAACGTAGCACTAACCAACGAGCCCGGTTTCGTGTCTTTCGGGTGTTGTAGGGGGGCTGAGTGACCTTTGGTGACCTTTAATAAAACATTAATAACGCAAAAACGATAAACGATAGAACAGAAATTTAAGCGGCACAAACCAGCACAAACGTAGCACTAACCAAGGAGCCCAGTTTCGTGTCTTTTGGGTGTTGTAGGGGGGCTGAGTGACCTTTGGTGACCTTTAATAAATCATTAATAATGCAAAAATGATAAAAGATAGAACGGAAATTTAAATGGCACAAACCAGCACAAACGTGGCACTATCCAACCAGCCCAGTTTCGTGTCACTTGGTTGTTGTAGGGGGGCTGGGTGATGTCATAGTCTGGAAAAAACAATTGCTAATATCTTAAAAAAAAAATCAGCACAAATGTAAATTTTTGCGGCACAAAACAGCACAAACGTAGCACTAAAGAAACACACTTGAGTTTTTATTTGTGCTGATTGTAGGGGGGCCAGCTTCGGTGAGCTAAAAAAAACACAAGAAGAATTACAGATGAGATTAAGACATTGCAAAAGAAATAATCACCATCCACATCAAGATAGAACGTTTAGATCAACCTTACAACCAAGGGATGTTAGTATGAGAAAGAATGTAAGCAGATGGCCCTGCACTGATGGTTAAAGTATGTATGGTGGGTAAGCAGAACTGCTGCCTCCTACTGTTACCACTCCCCTAATGGGGAGTAATACATGGATGAAAAAAATTTGATTTGGTAGGTATGGCACTTTTCTTGTTTTTTTTTTTTTTTTTGCAAGAGGTGCAATATAAGCCAGTGTGGATGTTATCAAGTGATAAGAACTAAATAAGTGATGCAATATATAAAATGCCAGTGATTCTTATAGGTGCTATACCATAGTGTAAAAATCTAAATGCATAAATAAATAGATAAATGATTAGTATAAACAAATTAATTGGTGCTAGAAAATATGTGTGAATTAATACAATAATCAATAATAACAATTCATGGGGGGGCGTGACTAGCCGGCGACAGTGACGGCTGCACTATGAGAGAGCTCCGGCTCAACGGGCACACAGCAACTTACAGAAGTGACGGAGGTGACCAGACATAATGTCAGCAGGCACTCCAATAACCCCACCACCGGGGGAGCAAAGAAAAGGGGGATCGCAACGCTCAGCCCCGCACAAGCTGACAGATTTCTTCTCGGTCAGATGCGACAGAGGCCTTCAAGATGGTGGAACCCCGCTTCCGCAGGCTGCAACCGCGGAACACTCCACTTCAGGATCCAGCTCCTCAATAGACTCAGTATGTACCGCGATACATCACCCAACACAGGGGGACACAAATCACTCACCCCTGGACAGCCCCACGACACGCAGCCCTATAAAGCACAAAAAGGCAAGACAAGGCAATGATGCAGATGCAGAATCTGACATGGAGGAGGGCATGGCCCCAGAGCGCTCCCAACAGATCGCGCTGGAGAAGTTTCCTTCTTCCTCACAACCAGCCTCCATCAACGACATGAAAAAGATTCAATGTACCTAGATATGAGAAAGGCATTGAAGCCCATTAAAGCCGAGGTGCAGGAGCTTCAACAAAGAATGGTGCAAGTGGAACACAAAATGGATGAGACTTACATTGCTCATAACATCTTAGTAGAGGCATACCAAGACCAACAATCAGATCTGCAGCGTTTAGCGACTAAAATCACAGATATGGAAGACCGCAACCGTAGGAACAACATTAAGTTCCGCGGGATCCCAGAATCCATATCAAATATGGACCTGCAGAGCTATATACGCCAACTGCTCCATTTACTGGTATCTAAGGCAAGTGACATAGAACTCACCATAGACAGGGCCCATAGGCTGCTCAAGCCATCCTTTTTGCCCACCTCTACACCCCACGATCTTCTTGCCAGAATCCCCTATTATCATATAAAGGAAGAAGCCATACGTGCTGTCCGTAAATCACCCCAGCTAGAAGGCCAATTCACAGGAGTTGCACTCTACACCAACCTCTCGCAAGCCACCATACAACATAGAAAGAAACTCCTTACGATTACTAAGGCACTTCGAAACCACAAAATTATATATCAATGGAGTACCCCATCTAAGCTGATTGTGACCTATCACGACAAGATGTACAACATATTTTCACTAGAAACTGGCTTAAAGTATTTAAAGGAGTGGGGGATCCTGCCATTTGATAACCCACAAGAAAAACGCCCAGGCCCAGTGAGTCTCAGACAGTTCCAAATGATGTCACAGAGAGACGATAATTCACCCTTCTCAACAACAAGGTGTGACCCTGGAGCCCTGAACCCTATCATGCCTACAAGGATACCCTATAGCTCTACACACATCGCTATGATTATTATTTATACCAATTGTTTTGTTTATTGTTTATCCTTTTCGAGGTATAAAATCTGTAACTTTGTTTATCTACAGTCTGGGAAAGGGTCCAGATGAAGCCTCTCAGCGAAACGCTTCAACCCCATACGACTGTAATGCAATAATTGTGTTCTGGGTATTTTGTAATATTTTGTACTTGATTGTATCACAATTTTTAATGATATATTCTATTGTCATAGTGAGCACTTTGCTGCCACTACTTTTAGCGGTATATCAATAAAAAAATTCATGTTTTATCAAGTCCTATTTTTTGCTTTGGTCTCGTGTGTGCCTATAGAGTCCACTTTGTTTCCTGTCATGTGGGTTTTCCACACATGAACAGGTTTTCTTTTTTATATATGGAAGGGTAAAACAGCTCGAACAGCATTCTCCATATTAACCAAGCATAAAACCAAAGGAGGGGTGGGAGCCCCCTCTATGATAGATTATTACAGAGCATCTCTATTGGAACAAATTAAAGCGTGGGCTGACCCCCACTCCACAAAACCCTGGGTCCAAATAGAGAGGTACATGATACATAACAGGTGTCTGAAAAGTTAAATGCTAGCGGCCACCACTAATTTACCCATTCACTCACAAGAGTACCCCTCAATACAAGCGTCTATATTGGCCTGAAAAGATCTATTGAATATAAGTAAAGAAACGATCCAGATCCGTTTCACAGAAGCTCCGCTCCAGATACTCGAATTCCTAACCCCTGACTTCTCTGTAAAAAAATGGACTAGTCTGGGATTCCCCTCATGGAACGCGGTGCCAGAGGAGCTAAAAATGAGTGATAACTACAGAAGCAACCAAATAAGACACTTCTTCAAAACATGTCATGGCAAGAGGATACAAAAAAATATATGGGATTTCTATCATAGTCAATCAAACTCTGAAGGGGGAATTTCCCGTATTTACTATCTATTACAAAAGGACGACCCAATTAAGCAAGTTAAAGCTATACAGAATTGGGAAAGGGACTTGGGGAAAATGTATACAGAACAACAATGGTTAAATGCACTCCAGAGTAGTATAAGAGCTACACATTGCATTCTGCATTGGGAAAATATCCTTAAGGTGACATATAGATGGTACATAACATCAGTTAGACTAGGACGCATATACGCTAACTCAGCCACAGAATGTTGCCGCAACTGTGGACAAAGGGGACATTTACTACATATCCTGTGGTATTGCCAGTCGGTGTCAAGCTTCTGGCAAGAGACATTTAAATTAATATCCAAAATTACAAGTAACATAACTCGACCAACTCCAGACCTTGCCATACTAAATTTAATGACAGAACGGTTCCCCCCAGGAATTAGACAAGTAGTCATACATATCTTGTATGCCACCGGATTGACGATTATGAATAAATGGAAGAAAGATTTGGCCCCTAATATAGAGGAAGTTATCTCTAGAACTAGACTTCAATGCTCTCATTAATATGTTTTCGCAAGAGCGCAAGGCAACACTAAAAAATTTCTTCATACATGGGATAGCTGGCTCAAACTTTTTCTCCTTAAATTCTGAGTCTATAAAGATAGGGAGGATGCTATCTGATAATTAAACATTAGATATCTCAGAGTACTGGTATGGTCATGTTATCGGTTTGGGCAGCGTGTTAGTTCAACAGGTTGTTAGTTCTATTAACCACTTGCCGACCGCCAGCCGCAGAGTGACGCCGACAAGGTGGCTCGTTATCGCAAACCGCCGCCACCTGACAGCGGCCGCGATAACTAATATTGTGAGCACGCGCCGCCGGAGGCGCGCTCGTGTGCTCACTGTGTTCGGGGGGGCCAGGGAACGGGTAGGGTGGACTTGATCTCCGCCGGCTACCCGCGATGGCCCCCCGCAGCGAGAGAACGGAGGTCCGTGTATGTAAACACGGACCTCCGTTCTCATAGAGGGGGGAGGGCGATGATCACAGCCTTCCTCTACATGGAAGCTGTGATCATCCCCTTTCCCCAGTCAGGGCAGCCCACACACAGTTAGAACACGCCCAGGGAACACAGTTAACCCTTAGAGCGCCCACTGCAGGTTAACCCCTTCACTGCCAATGGCATTTACACAGTAATCAGTGCATTTTTATAGCACTGATCGCTGTATAAATGCCAATGGTCCCAAAAAAGTGTCAAAAGTGTCCGACATGCCCGCTGCAATATCACAGTACCGCAAAAAAATCGCAGATCACCGCCATTACTAGTAAAAAAACAAAAATATGAGGAAGAATATAAATCGGCCAAAACCGATGGAAAAAAATGTTTTTTTATATTTTTTTTGGATTTGTATCTTAGCAAAAATTAAGAAATTTGGGATTTTTTGCAAAATTGTCGCTCTTCTTTTGTTTATAGCGGCGATCAGAAATGACGCAGAGGGGATCAAATACCACCAAAAGAAAGCTCTATTTGTGGGAAAAAAAGGACGCAAATTTTGTTTGGGTACAACGCCGCACGACCACGCAATTGTCAGTTAAAGTGACGCAATGCTGAATCGCAAAAAGTGCTCTGGTCCTAAAGTGTGAAATCCTTCCGGGCCTGAAGTGGTGGTTTACAACTATGAGTTCCCTAGATACAACCGGAACATTCACACAACTTCCATCTAACAAAATAAAAGTTTTTAACTAGCCGCCAATTCTTTAGACATCTAGAGGCCTGTCCACAGCGAGTCCCCAATGGGGTGGCAGGCTCTTCCTAGTGAGAGTAGGAAGAAATTAACTTCTTGCTAGGCTACAGTAGTAGTTCATCCACTGATATGCTTGTACACTCAGTGGAATGATCACTGAGGCAACTTACTCTGTTTATTTGCTTACGTATACAATGTGATACTGTAACTGTACATCCCTGATGACGTGATATCACTTGTAAAATAGGGTTTGGATGTATATTTTACTTCGTGTACATGTTGTAAAACCAATAAAAAACTATTTAAAAAAAAAATAATAAAAATTCATTAAAAATTGATATGCAAAATCATGTGTTTTCAAAAATTGTTAAGTGAATCCCACAGTAACGGAGGCCATAGAAATGATAAATACCCACCATGCCTATGAACTCCTAATAGCGGCCATCAATGGAAAGCTCCAACAGACAATAAGTAAATGGGGACCGCGGAAATCCTGGAAATCTAACTAACATCATTCAGCTCACAACTCCTGGTTGCACATAAGTCTTATGTCTAATGCCCGGTACACACAATGAGATTATCGGGCAAATGATCGTTAGTTTTTTTTTTTGCATGCTAATCTCAGGTCAAATCGGAAGAGTGTACTAAAGTCACGAAAATTCTTGCATGACAGAATTAAAAATAGGAAGTGATGTGATGTATTGTAGTGTATTTGTATTTTATTTTCGAACGACAGCTGTACTGATGAAACCAAAATCGTATGATTGGGCACCGTGCATGAAAATTTTTCTTGCGTGTCTGATCGTGTCCGGACGGAAAACATCAGATGAACTGTCATGATCGGCTCTCGAAAGCTCTGTACTAATTCTCAATTTTGAATTCATTTTTATTATTGATTATTGTTTTATTATTGATTGAAAATTAAATAGATAGTCACTGCGCTGGGTGTTTTAATTGTAGGCTAATTTGACTGATTAATATTCACATATACACATATCCTCAAGATTGAGGGAACCCCAAACTATAATAAAAACACTTATAAAGTTCATATGGTTTCCAATAGCTGTATTGTCCCCACAGTGGGTGAATATAAAGTGCTGGTGCTCAGAAGACCACAGGTGCTGCAACCGTGTAAAGCATGCCCCACATGGATGTACACTCACCCTTCCTCCAGTGACCAACTATCTCTAGTATGGTCTGTAAAGGCTCTTGGGGGAGTGTATTGGACCCCTGCACAGATTCCAGCTTTCCGTGTCTCCGGCTTTATACTCCAATGCAAAAGGTCACCATATAGATGAAGAGAGAAAAATCCAATGGTGCAAGTACTGTCCTTAAAATTTTATTTAAATGATAAAACAAGTAAAAAACTCACATGTCCAGGTGCCTATTGGTTCTGGCACCGAAGGTAATGGCAGCCGATTCAGGTTCAGGGGAATCACCCCAAGAAGGGTATGGTGTCCGGTCGTTTGGCCAGAGCCCGTTCCGTTCTCTCCGTTCGGCTTTGACGGAAGTGCGTCTTATAGACGTCACTAAACCTCAACGCATTTCAGCCTATCACTGTCGGCCATCATCAGGAAGTTCTGATTCCACCATGTTTGTAAGGGGCATTTATACCCTTAGTTGGAATTTGCATATCGCCGATTAATCTATTAGTTTGTTGGTTGCCGTTAGGTTAAGAAAGGTGCTCACAATCTAATTGGATGCAGTTGAAATAACAAAATTATTATTGGATGTTAATTATCAACCCTTAATATATAATCCAAGGGATTAAAATATGCACCAAACAAAAATATAGATAAATTTGAAACGTTCATTGACCTACAGAAGTTTGGTAGAAAGATAAACCTCCAAAGACACTTTGCTAATCAACAGGTTCTAGGTACTAATCCACAGCAAACACAATACACCCATAGTGGGCTTCGGAACAAGTCCACTTATAATCCCAAAACACCCTCACTTCAGTATGTGGAGGTGTTTAAAAAATGGTAGAGGCAGATATTAGAAAGATTTCAGTCAAATATGAACACAAAGACAAAAGAATTTGGGAGGGTTTAAAGCCATAGAGGAAAAAAATCAGATAGTAATCCGCCCCGCAGACAAAGGCGGGGGGATTGTGGTTCTTAATAAAAAAAGACTATGACCTTGAAATGGAGAGAATGAGAGCACATGTAAAAAGTTAAGTAAAAAACCCACTAAAGCACTCAAACGCAAATTGGAGGAGCTAATACAGCGAGGCGAACAAAATAAAATATTAACAAAAAAAGAAAAAAAGATACCTGATTCCTGATGCCCCCATCATGCCGGTACTCTACCAGGTACCGAAGATTCATACAAACCCGTCCAAACCACCAGGCAGACCCATTTTGAGTAGGATAAATTCTTTATTTTCGCGCCTGGGGGAATATATTGATATATTCCTCCAACCTTTAGCAGCTAAGAGCCCGTCATATCTTAAAGACAGCAAAGATGTAATCAATAGTTTGAACAATATCAAAATAGATGAAGATACAATTCTGGTTACAATCGACATTGAGTCGTTGTATACCAACATAAAACAGAAAGATGGGATAGAAGCAGTAAGGTGGGCTTTGAATAAGTATACAACACTTAAAACCAAGCAAAAACATTTTATCCTACAAGGGTTAAAACTAGCCATGGAGAATAATTTCTTTTGGTACCAAGGCCAACATTATAACCAGGTCAAGGGAGTATCTATGGGGGCAAAATATGCCTCCAGTGTTGCCAATATTTTATATATTGCACCTCTTGCAAAAAGGATAGTAAGCACATTTAAAAAAAAAACAAGAACAGTGCCATACCTACCAAATCAATTTTTTTTCATTCTGCTAGTATGGTGACTGGAGGACATATCAACATTAATGGATCAGAGGTCAAGTGGTAGTCATCTCCCCGCCCAACAAAGAAGGAATTCCTTGTAACATGACCACATTATCCAAGATATCTTTCGTTTTGCTGCAGCATAGGACACAATTGGCTGCTTCCAAGCTTGGGCTATGGTGATTTTAGCACCCTGTAGAATAAAGTGAGTGAGTTTCTGTAGGCTCTTAGAGCATCTGACCGGCTTACTGTTCAGCAAGGCAATCTCTGGAGTTTTAGGCACTGCCATACCGGTTACCCTGTGCAGCAAACGAAAAATCCTATTCCGAAAGCCCTTAATGCAGGGACATTTCCACAAGTATGGAAGAGAGAGCCCACATGGCCAGGATCTCAAAAACAAAGTGAGGATGTGCCCAGGAATATGTTGGCCAGTCGGGAGGGCACCCAAAATCATCTTGTAACTATTTTGACAATTGCTTCAATCAGTGAAAAATTTACAATTCCCTTAAATACTCTTTGGAAGGCCTTAAAGGGCAATGTAGCTTGGTGTAATTAAGTGTAGAACCCTATTGTGATTCATATACAAAAATATATATTGTAATTCTTTTACCTTAGGACCCAGTTTAAGGGCCATAGTGGCAGGAAGGGGTTAAGTGCAGTGGAATGGAAATACTTTTTAGGGATAGTCCCTCCCAGATGGTTGCTGGGCAGTGCTTCTAGTCACCAGATACAGAGCTACTGATTTACTAAGGGGCATTTAAGCACAGATGGGTGCAGTTGTGTCTTACTGCAAAGGAGAAAGTGCTTCCTATGGCAAGGACATAAAAGAACTGTGCAAATTTGTGGACATGGGTCTCTCCATTGGAGCTTAGTTGTTTGAAACATTACAAAAGTATGTGCCACAGAAGTAACTAACAAGTAATACATGCCACCCTAAATATTGTAAATGTTAAGCAGTCATCTTGTTAATATGTAATTGTGGACTGTTGTTATTTTTTTAAACATTTGAGAGTCACTCAAGAAAATTATTCTGTATATGGTGAAAGATTTCCTTGCCTATATTTCCCAAGGGGGTGATATCTGTGTGTTTATGAATCTGAAACTCTGGTGAGCCTCAAGAAAAAATATTACAGTGGCACCACATTGGTTGTTCCAAGCCAAAGATGAAGGCATGGGGGCATGACTAGGATGTGATCTGGACTAGTCGCACATTATCAGAGCTCCATCTGATCCTACACAAATCTGTGACTACTGGTCAGTTATTCCTACTCTGGGTCCTCCAGCCTGCACCTTCTGTGTCTGGCGTCACATTCTCATGTCGGTGAATGGGAAGGTAAGATCACCCAAGGATCCTAGGCCACAGAGACCTGTAAGAGGACAGGTCATGCGTTCCTCTTCCGCCATTCTGCAGTCTCAGTCTTCATAATCTTCTGACATGGAGAAGATGCAGTTGAAGGGACTTGATTCCATGACCGGAGAGTTAAGCCACCAGATTGTACTCTACACCTCCTCCTGCTGCAGAGATGCGATCCTAGATGCGATTGATGTCTGCGCAGCCGCCCTGATGCTGCAAATTGACCACCTGAGTGCACATTGATCTGCCATGACCTGGATAAGATCAAAGGCTGCCTGACAACCTTAGAGGGATGTATAGTCGAGGTGGAGGAAACAACAGGCTCCCATGCCACCCAGTTGTCACAATAATGTCACAGCGGTAGGACTGCTGAAGAGGGTAGAGAGGTCCGGGCCACCCACCTTTGCTGAGCAGTTTTTCAAGCACCTGCTCTTTATCTCAGAGCTTCCCCTTACCCTTGGAGTGAGTCCATCAGGTCCTCTTTGGTAAGCGTCCATCTGAATCTTCATCAAGGCCATTCCTAAAAAGATTTCCTGATTGTTGTGACATGATTTTGGCTGAGGCGTATAGGAACCTGGAGCTATACTATGAAAATGTCAAGATAATGCTGTTCCTGGATTTTTCAGCAGAAGCATAGAGGAATCAACACTCCTTCATGGAGGTGAGTAAGAGGCTGAGAGTTAATGGTCTCCAGTAGAGTGTGCTCTGTGCTGGTAAGCTCAGAGTTAAACATTAGGAAGCTGTAAAGTTCTTTGAATTTCTCCAGGAAGCCAGTGAGTGGCTGGACTTTATGATTTGCAATCTTTGACATTGTGTTTTTCAGGAATGAAATATGCCTACTTACACCTGGCTTTACTATCTTACTATTTGCCTTGCTGAATATGGACTTCAAAATTCGGACAAAAGTGTTAGCCACTAGAATCTATATCCCCATTTTAGTGAACATTGACCAGACAGGTTTAATTACCCAAAAAATAAATGGACAAATCTTCATAGGGTTTTTTTTCCACTCACAAATTATTTACAGGGACCAGGGTATGAGGGCATTGGAGTCATCAGACATTGAAAAAACCTTTGACTCCATAGACTGGGGTTATATGCATAAATTCCTGGAGGCTATGGGTTTTGGGCCTAGCTTTCGGGGCTCAACCTTTCTGCTCTATAAACATCCAGAAGTGGTGCTCAAATTCGGTCATTCCCTCTCTCCCCATTTTAGTATAGGTTGGGGAACTTGGCAGGGATGCCCACTGTCACCATTCTTGCTTGCACCCTTTGAAGATAGCGGTTTGATCCTCTACTGAGGTGAGAGCTTTGGAAGTTGGAGGAATCAGGGAATGCTTGGCTTTGTATGCCACTGATGCTGTATTTTTTCTTAAAGAACCTGGTCCTTCATAGCAGACGGTATTTTGGATTTTGAATGAGTTCACCACATGGAGTAAACTGGCCTAAATCTAATATTCTGCCTCTAGATAGTAAAACTAAGAATGTGGCAGATAGCAATTTCCCGATCTGTTGAATGTCTTAGCTGACCTACCTTGTGGTACAAATCACAGCCAACGTGACAGACTACATGACCTTAAACTTAGTTCCTCTAATTACTTTCCTAAAATGCAAAATAGAGGCATGGCAAAATATACTCTTGTTATTGCTAGGTAAAGCTAATCTCATAAAATTTAAAATCCTGTCAGTCCTATACATTTTATGCTGCTTTTTTAAGAAAGTCTATGGTATATTCAGTTCCTTTTTATGGGGATCTTCTCATCCTAGAATAGGTCTTAGGGCCCTTCAAGAACTGGGGGGGGATAGGAGGGTGTTTGCATTACCCAACCTTCAGAAGGCCAGCTGGTGTTTACACACATACAGTATGGTTGCTTGGGGATGAATGATGGTGATTCAGCCATGGTGCTTGAAGCTGCACTTTTTGGATCTTACGAAAGTTTGAGATTTCTTAATTTTGCTTCTTCTCTCACAGATTCCATGAAAACAGCAATTCGGGTATGAGGGCAGATCAACATGATTCTGCATCCAGAGATGCCTTGTATCTCACCTGCTTTGCCACTCTGGCCAAATTTCTATCTCCCACAGTCTGCCACTCTGCCCAATCCAGTAATATGGGCCATTCAAGGGGTAAAAGTATTAAGGGAAATAATGAGGGAAGGTCGGCTGCTAACCTTTGATGAACTTAAAGCCAAGTTTGCTCTTCCTAACCATTACTTTTTTAGATATGCAATGCCTTTGTTTTGCAGTTTGGCTCCCTTTCTATAGAGTCTTCTGCTATGGAACAGTGATGGCTTCTTGAAGAAAACATCTCTGAGGTATATAAGGTATTGTTTCTGATGGCAGCACCCTCAGTGAGACATTGCAGGAGAGGTGAGTAAAAGATGTTCCAGATTTGCAGGGAGAAGACTGGGAGGATATTTGGGACTATACATTTAAACATTTAGGGGTTGATTTACTAAGGCTCGAAAGTGCAAAATTTGGTGCAGCTCCACAGAGAAACCAATCAGCTTCGAGGTTTTATTGTCAAAGCTTGATTGAACAAGCTGTAGTTGGAAGCTGATTGGCTAGCATGCACAGCTGCACCAGTTTTTGAACTCTCCAGCTTTAGTAAATCAACCCCTTAGTCTCTGCCAGGGATCACCTCAACAGTTTAAATTCCTTCACCAAATATTTTTGACCCCTGCCAAATTAGCTAGAATTTTGGCATTGCACCCATTCCCTGGCCATCTTAATTATATTTTTTCCACTAGCCCTCTTGACCCTGCCTATCCCCATAACTATTTCCATTTGTTTATTGGGATTGGTGGAGGGGTATGTTAATGTTTTGTGCACGTAAAGTGATTATAATACATTGGAAGAAGGCAGCTTCACCTACACTGGCCTTCTGGTAGCAGCTGTTTTCTATTTTATATGTATGCAAACATTTTCAAAAAAGATGAAGTGAAATCCCTAGATAGTCCCTCCATATTACAACAACATCTCCACTGAATCCCACCAGGAAGCCAGAGATCACAAAGGAATATGTAGCCAAAGTTTTCTTTTAGAGGGGACTTTTCACTTTAGAGGCCCTGGATAAAGCCCAGCAGCATTCAACCATCATCCTGTGAGCCCAGGGTATCAAGGCTATGCCCCCCTGCTCTCTGAAGCATTTAAGATCAACTAACCACTGGAGGTAGAAAAAGACGTAGAGGACCATGACACATGCAATAAAATGCAGGTATATAGCATTTTTTCATTCAAGTGTCCTATATCTAGCTTTTGGTTGAAAAAAAATAAATTGCAATAATATATGAAATCAGGAAAGGAATATAACATTCAAAATCTAGAAAATAAAGTAAATTTCAATTGCAAAGTGTGCAATAAAGTGGAAAATTGTATACTCACCTTTCCGTAATTTTCCTTTCCTGGTGCATCTTCATGGCAGCATACACATGGGTTGTGGCTCCGCCCCCACAACATGATAGGACTGGTTAACTATAAATCAAAGACAGACCAGGCTCACAGCATTCTCTGTAACTCTCACCAATTTGGGCGGGAATCTGTATGCTG
>BLSH010518486.1:956964-968089 GCA_018402905.1 Glandirana rugosa | reverse complement strand
CGGGGGACGAGATACGACACGACACACATTATATGTTAGGGACGGGGGACCCAGAGTCTGTACGATACATTTTACACGAGAAATTATCCGACTTCTTCTCTCTACGACGTCTATTTGTCCATGTTGAATACACCTTCCTAAAGAAAGTAGAGAGAGAGATAGTTCAGATCAGTGAAGTCACCCATATCCATTTCCAAATGTTGGTGAAATTTAACACACTTATGAGAAAAGGACCACGTAGTACCGTCGTATGTGTACCCAACACCGAGGCGGGGGTGTTGTACTATCCTGACCAATTGATATTTAGTTTCTGTCTGGGCCGAGTGGGAGAATGCTGTGAGCCGGGTCTGTCTTTGATTTATAGTTAACCAGTCCTATCATGTTGTGGGGGCGGAGCCACAACCCATGTGTATGCTGCCATGATGCACCAGGAAAAGAGTATTCACACAATTTAAAGTGGTTGTAAACCTTTACCTATACCCACTGAAGTGACTAGACTTGATAGAGAGAGAGATGAAAGAAATCCTTCCACATAAGTTGTACCTGTTTATCTGCAGCATCTCTCTTCTTCAGCCTATTAAAGAGCACATTTTACATAGCATGTCTGAGACCCAGGGGGCAGGGATTGTATATTACACACAGCACAGCATAGAGCAGGGGGCCAAATGTAATCTGAAACTTGAGTGGAGGGAAAGGACACACATCCCTCTACACCAGTGGTTCTCAACTCCAGTCCTCAGGACCCACCAATAGGCCAGATTTTAAGTATTACCTTGGGGAGATGCAGACTAGAATACTGCAATCACTGAGCAGCAAATGATATCACCTGTGATGCATTTCAGTTATCCTGCAAACCTGGCCTGTTAGTGGGTCCCGAAGACCGGAGTTGAGAACCACTGCTCTTCACAAACTCATAAGGAAATATACACAGCTGAGGCTGTCAATCATTTGTCAATCATTTGCTGTGTGCTGGAGCAGGGGCAAGGCCATCTCCTGGGATTTCTTGGTGTTGACATAGACTGTCTGAACTGAGTCATGCAGATAGCACAGGAATGAGAGTGTGGGCAAAAATCACACTAGATGCTTTGGATCAATGCAAGTACAAACTGCAGAAGTATAGGCTTTATTCATATTTCTTTTCAGAGGTTTACAACCCCTTGAACAAATACGCTGACCATATACTGTATATAATACTGTATATAGACTGTGTAGATGGTTGGCGCCATCAGTTTGAATTGAGTGATAATAGATGACATAATAATTCACATAATATAATATTAGAAGCAGGAGAGGCCTGTGCTCTAAATAGGAAAAGCACAAATACACCTTAAAAAAACATTCATTCTATGCTGGACCTGTTTCATTACAGTCTCAGTTCATAGACAGAAATATAAAAGACCCTCACTCATTATACCCTACCTATCAGGGGCCGCCCGTGCATTGTGAGCACATGGGCGCCGCCCCCAGCACCTTTGCCGCCCTCCCTATCCATGTGCCTGGCCCCTTTCAGGACGCCGGGCACATGAATTCCTATGACGGGGATGGGAGGGGGGGTTTGAAGCACCTGATTAAAGCCAGAGGCTCTAATAGGCTTCAAAATAGGATGGGCTCAGGGCGCCCCGATGTCACCCAATTGTGTGAGTATAGTGAATTAATTTTCGCTATTTTCACACTACAGTTACTCCCTGTCAACCAGGAGGCAGGTCAGTGAAACATGTTTTCCGATTGGGCAAAGCGCCAGGGGATCCTATTGGATGCCTAGCACTTTGGAAGAGGAGACATGCTGGAGCTGGACTTGCTGTTGCCGCTGGACACAGGAGGAGAGGAGGACACAGCAGGAGAGGAGAGGAGGACAAAGCAGGAGTGCAACTTACCGCATAGTAAGTGCCAGACCTCCCGTGGGGGTGCTGGCTGTCCCGCGGCCACCCATGGTGCGGGGGGGGGGAACATCAGTGCTGTACCGCCCAGGGGGGTAATGCTAGTTGTTTGCCGCCCCCCCCAGAAGAAAAGCCCACCAGCCACCACTGCTACCTACCCACTGAGGAATAGTAGTGTAAACAGCTAGGTGCTTAAAATTGTGGGTTCCAGGCTAGGAACCTTATACTTCCCACAGTGCTCAGGCCAATATACTGTACAAACCAAAATAAATGCATATAGAAGATGGAACATCCAAAACTCTAAAAACAACTAGAAAAAAGTGATTACATATTACTACAGCTGTTTTACACACACATGCACATTATTACAAGATTGGCATAGGAAAATTGCTTCTTGAACCTGTAGTAAGCACCTTGATTTGGTTGGCCACGGAGGAAAGGAGGTATAGTTTAGGTCAAAGGTTTCTTGCAGCTTGACTAACTATGTAACTGGTGGCACAGTGGTGCAGTGGATAGCACTATTGCCTAGCAGCAAAAGGGTCACTGGTTTGAATCCCAACCATGACACTACCTGCCTGGAGTTTGCATGTTCTCCCTGTGCCTGCATGGGTTTCCTCTCGGTACTCCGGTTTCCTCCCAGACATGCTGGTAGGTTAATTAGATCCTGTCTAAATCGGCCCTAGTATATGTATGAATGTGAGTTAGGGACCTTAGATTGTAAGCTCCTTGAGGGTAGGGACTGATGTGAATGTACAATATATATGTACATCGCTGCGTAAATTGACAACGCTATATAAGTACCTGAAATAAATAAAATAAAAATAAATGTAACTATATAACATAGCTGAATTTTAACTGATTGATATACCTTTAATTTAATGTTAATATATATATATATTTTTTCTTTTGATAAAAAGGAGAGGTCAATTTTGCTTGAAAAACAGTACACTGAAACATTACCTTTATCTCCCCCAGACTGAACAATAGGCTGTATTACATAGCAATGGAAAGAAGGAAAGTTGCAATGGGGTTTTTAGGTTATAAAACGATCATTAAAAAAAAAGGAACAGAAAGGAGAACAATTTATGATGTGTAGTCAGAACGTCCTTTCTGTCTCTGGGTAAATCTCCCGTCCTTTTCTGTGTAAGGATGTGCGCGGTATACCAATCAGGATTGAAATGTTTGTATATCAGGGAAAAGGTGACATTGATTTGTAATATATTCCAGGTTCTCCATAGCAGCAAATCTGGCCACAAACATAAGATACTTGCCCTCCAAGAGAATATAATAAGGGCTGCTATTCTTATTACAACTAAATCCAGCATGGACAGAATAGACTTTAGTGTGCTTTATGTACTGAATTAAAATGAAAGAGAAGCATGGTGGATTTTGTTTAGAAACAAAATGTCACAATAGAACAAAGGGGTCTGTTCCTCAGCTATAACCCTTGTTCAACCTCTATGCATTTCTATTTGCAGTCACCAATAATGTAAGGTGACCAGATTTTTAAAATGAAATCCGGGGACATTTTTTTTTTCTTTAATGGTAAATAGTAAATGATATATGCAGTGTATGTGGTATGTGTTTATGGAATGATTGTATAATATATATGTTATTTCTGGAAATCATTTCCTACCAGCCCCATAGCATTATCATACCAGCCCAACCGCATAACGCCATTATTTTCTTGTTCATAAAAGGGAAAATCGTGCATTTTAAAGAACATTTCAAAAGTGTATTATACTCACCAGTATCCATCATTACAGCCTGATCAGTGCCTATCAATGCAGCCTGATCAGTGACCATTAATGCAGCCTGATCAGTGCCCATCAATGCAGCTTGATCAGTGCTCATCAATGCAGCCTGATCAGTGCCCATTAGCTCAGCCTCATCAGTGCCCATCAGCTCAGCCTCATTAGTGCTCATCAATGCAGCCTCACCAGTGCCTATTAAAGCAGCCTGATCAGTGACCATTAATGCAGCCTGATCAGTGACCATTAATGCAGCCTGATCAGTGCCCATCAATGCAGCCTGATCAGTGCCCATCAATGCAGCCTGATCAGTGCCCATTAGCTCAGCCTCATCAGTGCCCATCAGCTCAACCTCATCAGTGCCCATCAATGCAACCTCATCAGTGCTCATCAGCTCAGCCTAATTAGTGCCCATCAATGCAGTCTCACCAGTGTCTATCCAATGCAGCCTCACCAGTGTCCATCAATGCAGCCTCACCAACCCATTAGCTCAGCTTCACCTGTGCACATTAATGCAGCCTCACCAGTGTCCATTAGCTCAGCTTCACCAGTGTCCATCAAATCAATAATTTTTTCTTTATTGGTAAATAGTAAACTATTTTATAAGCATATTTTTCTCAAATGATATATGCAGTGTATGTGGTATGTGTTTATGGAATGATTGTATAATATATATGTTATTTCTGGAAATCATTTCCTACCAGCCCCATAGCATTATTATACCAGCCCAACCGCATAACGCCATTATTTTCTTGTTCATAAAAGGGAAAATCGTGCATTTTAAAGAACATTTCAAAAGTGTATTATACTCACCAGTATCCATCATTACAGCCTGAGCAGTGCCTATCAATGCCGCCTGATCAGTGCCCATTAATGCAGCCTGATCAGTGCCCATTAATGCAGCCTGATCAGTGCCCATCAATGCAGCCTGATCAGTGCCCATCAATGCAGCCTGATCAGTGCCCATTAGCTCAGCCTCATCAGTGCCCATCAGCTCAGCCTCATCAGTGCCCATCAGTGCAGCCTCATCAGTGCTCATCAGCTCAGCCTCATTAGTGCTCATCAATGCAGCCTCACCAGTGCCTATTAAAGCAGCCTGATCAGTGCCCATCAATGCAGTCTCACCAGTGCCCATCCAATGCAGCCTCACCAGTGCCCATCAATGCAGCCTCACCAACCCATTAGCTCAGCTTCACCTGTGCACATTAATGTAGCCTCACCAGTGTCCATTAGCTCAGCTTCATCAGTGTCCATCAATGCAGCCTGATCAGTGCCCGTCAATGCAGCCTCACCATTGCCCACCAATGCAGCATGTCCAGTGCCCATCAATGCAGCATGTTCAGTGCCCATCAATGCAGCCTGTTCAGTACCCAGCAGCTCAGCCTCATCAGTGCCCAGCAGCTCAGCCTCATCAGTGCCCATCAGCACAGCCTGTTCAGTGTCCACAAATGCAGCCTATTCAGTGCCCACAAATGCAGCCTTCTCAGTGCCCAGCAGCCTGTTCAGTGCCCACCAACGCACCTGTTTAGTGCCCAGCAGCCTGTTCAGTGCTCACCAATGCAGCCTGTTCAGTGCTCACCAACGCAGCCTGTTCAGTGTCCAGCAACCTGTTCAGTGCTCACAAATGCAGCCTGTTCAGTGCCCACCAATGCAGCATGTTCAGTGCCCACCAATGCAGCCTGTTCAGTGCCCACAAACGCAGCCTTATCAGTGCCCAGCAGCCTGTGCAGGGCCTACCAACGCACCCTGTTCAGTGCCAGCAGCCTGTTTAGTGCTCACCAATGCAGCCTGTTCAGTGTCCACCAATGCAGCATGTTTAGTGCCCACCAACGCAGCTTGTTCAGTGCCCACCAACGCAGCCTTATCAGTGTCCAGCAGCCTGTTCAGTGCCTACCAACGCACCCTGTTCACTGCCCAGCAGCCTGTTCAGTGCTCACCAATGCAGCCTGTTCAGTGCACAGCAACCTGTTCAGTGCACACCGATGCAGGCTGTTCAGTGTCGATCAACCTGTTCAGTGCTCACCAATGCAGCCTGTTCAGTGCCTACCAACGCATGCATGTTCAGTGCCCACCAACGCAGCCTGTTCAGTGCCCAGCATCCTGTTTAGTGCTCACCAACTCAGCCTGTTCAATGCCCAGCAGCCTGTTCAGTGCCCACCAACGCAGCTTGTACAGTGCCCAGCAGCCTGTTCAGTGCTCACCAAGGTTGCCTGTTCAGCGCCCACCAATGCAGCCTGTTCAGTACTCAGCAGCCTGTTCAGTGCTCACAAATGTAGCCTATTAAGTGCCCTCCAACACAGCCTGTTCAGTGCTCACCAACACAGCCTGTTTAGTGCCCACCAGCCTGTTGAGTGCTCACCAACGCAGCCTGTTCAGTGCTCACCAATGCAGCCTGTTCAGTGCCCATCAATGCAGCCTGTTCAGTGCCCATCAACTCAGCCTGTTCAGTGCCTAGCAGCTCAGCCTGTTCAGTGCCCATCAGTACAGCCTGTTCAGTGTCCACAAATGCAGCCTGTTCAGTGCCCACAAATGCAGCCTTCTCAGTGCCCAGCAGCCTGTTCAGTGCCCACAAATGCAGCCTTCTCAGTGCCCAGCAGCCTGTTCAGTGCCCACCAATGCAGCCTGTTCAGTGCCCATCAACTCAGCCTGTTCAGTGCCCACCAATGCAGCCTGTTCTGTGCCCACCAATGCAGCCTGTTTAGTGCCCAGCAGCCGGTTCAGTGCTCACCAATTCAGCCTGTTCAGTGCTCACCAATGCAGCCTGTTCAGTGCCCATCAATTCAGCCTGTTCAGTGCTCATCAATGCAGCCTTACCTGTGATCAGTGTTTACCCCGCACGGCCGCTGTCCTCAGGTGAATTCCCGCCTCCTATAATAGATGTCACCATTCATAAATATAAGCTGCGCTCAGCCCGATAGGTTTCAAAAGTATCAGTACACATAAAATACATAAAATATCCTTAATGGTACACATATATAATATATTCATATAGTAATCACAACAGACTGCACAAAAGGAACCAGGGAATATCCTTATTCACTGTATCAACATAAAAAAGAAGTCTCTATGTGGAAAAATCACTTTGTGTTACAATGTTCATTATCACAAAGTATTTGGATGACAGGTAATCCTATTAAAAGTAGTGTAGCTTGGCGGCACAGTGAGAACAGGAGAAAAGACACCCGATGTGATATCACATCACACTTAAAGTGTACATCCTCCACCAGGATTCATTAACTGCTCATCAGAGGTAAACTGATGTCTCACTTTCGGCTAATCACCCTGCCAGGGTCCCCACCAGGTAGGCCTGGACTGGCCATAGGGCAGACCGGGTATTTGCCCAGTGGGCCGAGGCAACCTGCTCCGTGGCCTGTTGATGTGCAGGCCGCACAGTGGGAGCTAAGCAGCAATCGCAGCCTAGACAGAGTTAACCTAGGCCATGGTGGCTGCTCCCCTATTGCTATGCAGCCGTGTGTCTCCGGCGGAACAGCTGCATGGGCTGAGCTGTGTCTTCCTCAGCCTCAACTCTCTCCGCTCCGCTTCGGAAGGACGGTCGCATGGTACTTAATCTTCCCTGTACATTCCTTTGAGAGCAGAGGAGGGGGCAGGGAATGTGCACAGCAGTGTGGGAGGATTGCCAGGTTGTGAGTAGGAAAGTGTCCACAAAATTGTGCTGTGACACTTCTATTCCCCTGCTACCTGACCAAAACAAAGATTATGCACCCTTGATTGCTGCCTACCTCCTATCTGTGGTAGCAGATCACTCCTTTCCCTTCTTGAGTTCCTCCCCATCAGGGCTGATACAGTCCCAGCGATAGGAAATGTGGACGGAGCAGGAAGAGAACATTACACTGCAGTGTGGGTGATTGGTCCCCGCCCAGCACACAGCAGAGCGCTCCTCCAGAGCGGAGAGAAGATGTGTAAAGCAAGGATGGCAAGCTGGATCATATTCCACTGTGAGTCCCGACTGATCTGCATTTCACACTGTGCTGTAAACCCATACATTTAACAGTTTAAAAACCAGTTCCATTTCCGGAGATGTAACACTCCCATTGGTTGTGCTCTAAACCAAACTGTCAAACCATCCAATGGCTGGTGTCATAGCTGATCACATGTGCAGCATCATGGCAGTTGTAGATTAAATAGTGGCCAAGATGGCAGCTTCCTTGGCTGAAAATGATTGGAGGGTTTACTACCACTTTCATAGGTTAAGAATTAGTGGGAGATTTCAGATAGACGTATTCCACATACACATTACATCTTATTAAAATCATTCTTTTTAATAAGATATAATGTTGATTAAATCTATGTAGCCCCTGAAATGTCCCACTAATTCTTAACCTATTAAAGAATATAAGAACACACAGCAAAGGATGGGGTGGCTTATCCCAGCTCAACCCCAAGAAAGTAAAAAGAAGTCCACTCTTGCAGTGTGGGGGAAGGGGAGTATAGCTTTTTGTTACTTTCCTGATTGTATGCTCCACTGTTCTCCTCCTCCTTAGAAAGTCACCTCAGCCGACTTTCACTGGATCTGCTGGTAACCAGTAAGAGAGTCCGTTGAAGTATGGGATAAGGTAAAGCTGGCTACACACAGATCAGAATTCATGAGGTTCAGCGGGGGCTGAATTTTGATCTGTGTGCAGCCCTCTCTGTTAGGCAGAAACCGATTGTTATATCAGCTCCTGCTGGCAATCCCTGACCAGTTAGCTGTTTGCATTCAAACGGCTGCATTGCTGATTAGTGTATTCTGGCAGGGGACAGTCCCCACTCTCAGAATACAATGTCCCAGTGAGGGGGGATTCCCACATGCACCCTACTTGTGTGGATCTGTTAGCCACTTACTTGAGCCCCATCTCAATCCAGCAATGTGCACAAAAGCAGTTGGTCTCTAGTGGACTGTTTGTTTGATTTACAGCACTGGGAGTGTGGTAGAAACTTCCACACCAAATTGTGTGACAATGAACCATAAGGCTGCTTTCACACTGGGATGGCAAGTCAGTTAGTGGTAAAGCTGATTGCAGGGGCACTGTAATCATTACAGTGCAGTCCTCTTTATATTACAGTGTCCCCTGCACATTACAGTGTGGAGGACAGACACTAGCCACCCCGCGAATGCCTACCGAAACCCCCCCCCCACCGGTCCCTGGAAAAATTGGCTGCTCAGTCTAAAATGCCCGGGCCTATTTTATGTCCCAGTCTGGGCCTGCCACCAGGGGATAGAGATCTTTCTACCTCTAGGATGCTGTCTACCAAGCCACTCTCAGTCCAATTCATATTGAGAGAAAACACTCCACATAGCGTAATTCCGCATCGTGAACAGACGTTGTCAAAGGGATTAGACCTAACCCTAATCCCTTTGACAACGTCTGTTCACGACGAAACATGGTTAGAGAGGATGCGCTGACGTCATCTCCCATCCAACTGTAGCATATCGCCAGCCGGCTTTGTTATATTGATACTGCAATTTTACTCATCATACATGTAAGTGCATTATTGTATTTAGAATAAATGTTTATATAACGCGGAATTACGCTATGTGGTGTGTTTTCTCTTAATATGAACGGACGATTGGACTGAGAGTGGCTTGGTAGATGGCATCCTAGAGGGAGAAAGATCTCCATCCCCTGGTGGGGACCCTGGTAGGATGATTAGCCGAAAGTGAGACGTAAGTTTCCCTATGGTGAGCTGTTAATGAATCCTGGTGCAGGATGTACACTTTAAGTGTTGTGTGATATCACGTCGGGTGTCTTTTCTCCTGTTCTCACTGTGCCGCCAAGCTACACTCCCTGGTTCCTTTTGTGCAGTCTGTTGTGATTACTATATGAATATATGATATATGTGTACCATTAAGGATATTTTATGCATTTTATGTGTACTGATACTTTTGAAACCTATCGGGCTGAGCGTAGCTTATATTTATGAATATTGTTCTAATTCCTGTGTTGTGGTTTAGAGCTTTGGTGGGCTGGTACGTTTTAACACATACCTTTAGCGCAGTATTATACATTTTTTATATATAATAGATGTCACCAGTGTGCTGCCTATCATAGGAGCCGGCCTATGAGGCAGGACTTCACCTAACAGCTGGGTAAGCGGGAGATCCCCGCTATGTGTAATCCGGTGGCACTCGCCCCCCTCCCTCTCAGTCAGAGAATGCCCAGTCGCGGCACCCATGGTAGGGCTGGCCCTGGGTGCCGCCCTTTGTCCTAGCTCACAGTGCAATCCCTCTGCATCGGCCCGCCAATCCGGTAGGGTTACAACCTTTTCTTCAAGTCAAACTCGAACACTGCATGGCAATTTTTTTTTGTAGTATACACTATAGGATTGTAAAGACCTGGGACACCTTTGGATGCACTAAAAAGAGGAATAATGTAGCATGCTTTATTGGTCAGTGTTACCCCCCATAACACAGAGGTCAGTGTCATCCCCCTTCATAATATAGTGATCCCCCATAGAGGACCCCCATTATCAGAGTTCCCTTATATCAGTGCTCTCCTTAGGGACCCAATAAATAAGAATTGAAAAAATGCAACACAACCTTGCCATATAATTATATAAGTTCATATGTGAAAAAATAATTGTGAATGATCTTGGAATTCCCCAAGGGTAATCCAAGTATTAATACACTCCAATCTTATTCAAACATTTGTACTGTGCAATCTCAATACACATATAATACTGTATAAATAGTGGTGTAAATCTCCAATCCATTCCAAAATGTGCTAATATACAATTTCCTTTTGAGTTAGATATGTTGGATATTAGCACAACACATTTTGGAATGGATTTACCCACATTCATACAGTATTATATGTGTATGGCGATTGCACAGCATACGTTTAAATACGATTGGAGTGTGTTAATACTTGGATTATCCTTTGTGGTTTCCACCATCATTCAGAATTATTTGTTCACATTTAAATTAATATAATTATAGGTAGGGTTGCATTGCATTTCTATTTTATTTTTGCATAGTTTTTTGAGGCGTTTTATTTTTATTTTAGGGTTTGCTTTTTTTTTTGATAAGAGTCCCCTATATCCGATCATCTTTAGAAACAAACCGTCAGTCTCTAAGGGGGTTGCTGATATAAGGGGACTGTTATATAACGGGTTTCTCTAAGGAGGGGGGTAATATAAGAACACACTTATCTAATGTGGGTGCTGATATTAGGAGAGTTCCCCTTATTTAATAGAGGTCTCTAAGGGGGGTGCTGATCTAATGGGGGATCTCTAAGAGGGGTGCTGACTGCTGATATAATGGGTCACCAGCAGTCAGCACCCCCCTCTACACAGACTCCCCCCATTAGCTCAAAGTCCCCTTATATCAGCAACCCCCTTAGAGACCTCTATTAGATCAGTGAACCCCCCATCAGTGTCCCCTGCCCCTAAAGACCACCATAAGATTGCCTTACCACTGACTGCCAAACAAAGATTTCTACTAGCCTATATCCCCTGAGAATAGTTTTTTTTTTCGTTTGGGATTTTATTTTTATTTTG
>BLSH010518486.1:915436-948709 GCA_018402905.1 Glandirana rugosa | reverse complement strand
TCGTACGGACCAGTCATTTAACAATGTAATACGGTAAGAAGGTGGTCAATTCGCAGGGAAAGTGGAACCGAGTACCCAGGTAAATGGTACCAGTGTACCCTTAGGGTTATTTCGTTAAAAATCGTAGTAAATCTAAACTATTACAGTCCCTTCAATAATCTATTTTATGGAGGGAAACGTTTTGCGAACTACTCTATCATGTTACGTTGTGATCTAAACAAGACCACGATATGTCAAAGGTAAAAACACAAATAAAGAAAATTTAAATTTTACGTACTTTTGTACATCCATCTCAACTCGCTTGTGGACCTGCAAGCCCAAGACGACCAGGCAGGCTTGAAGCCCTGTTTCAGGCCCAGGCCCAGGTGTCCGTGCGATCGTTCGGGTTCCGTCCGGACCCGGACCCGGACTTTGTCCCGAAGTTCGGACGGACCAGCAGAACCCGAACGTCCAGGTGTTCGCTCAACTCTACCTACATGTTTTCATGCATTTTAAATTTAAAAGAAATAAACACAAAAATGGAAACTGTATAGCACCAGAACAAATCTAGTGTTGCATTGTACTATCTCATCAAGCGTTTTGCAAAGGGAGGTATTTTATCTAATAACTTCCCTGACATTATCAAATCTAAATGATGCTAAAAATTGCTTTATTGGGATTCCCATGTGACCATGGTAAATGGACCCATGAGCCAAGGTGAAAGGGACGCTTAACTGGTGGAAGAATGGCATAATGTAACAATTTACTGACCAGGCATGCTAAATACTTAAAGTGTTTGTTAAGCCACTTGTATAAAAAGTTCTCACCCACTCTGTATTATAACAAGAAGTTGCCCTGTGTCTGTGTTATAAAATATATATACTTCTGTATAGATATCACACCTTCTTACTAGGATCAGTTGTCATCTTTCAGCTTTTCTCTCTCAGTTCAGAATTCCTAAGGGTGGGGCTGAGCACTGCTGCTGACCTCAGCTGAAGAGACAGAGCCGTGCTGTGTTATCTATATAGATAAGAATATTTCTGATATAACACTGACACAGGGAACGTATTCTTCTAATACAGAGGGATAGGAGCTTTTAGAGTTAATTATGAGAGCAGAGAGGAGAAGCTATGAGAGGAAGAGGGAGGGGGGAGTTGAAAACAGGCACACTGGAGATAGGAGAGCTGGGAGTGACATAGCCTGCATAGACCACAGGGCTCTCAAGATAAGCTATATACAGGGGGAGTCAGTACACAGGGGGGAAGTCATGACCTGGCATTATCAAACAGATATTTTAGGGGATACAGAGGGATAATTGAATAAAACGAAAGCACAATGCTGCTAATTGCACATTAAAGAGACAGGAGCAGCATTTTTTTTTGGGGTTAACAAACGCTTTAAAGAGGAAGTAACCTGATGGGGTTTACTTCCTCTATATTCCCCTGCAAAGTAGAAACATAATGGGCTACTATGCATCGCATTATGTGTCACTTACCTGCAAACAAAGCCTGCTATGTCCAGCGATGTCCCCTGTGCAGGCAGCGTCCATCTTCAGCCCCTCTTCCTTTCCGGGGCCACGACTCCGGCTCTGTGACTGGCCGGAGTCATATGACGTCACTCCCGCACATGCACGTGGGAGCCGCCAGTCACGGCACAATCTCAGTGAAGAAACGGCACGGAGGCCGTTTCTTCACTGCGCATGTGCCAAAATGATGTCGTCACATCTAGTACACTGTATATCTCCTAAACCGTGCAGGTTTGGGAGATATGTAGGGCACCTACAGGTAAGCCTTATTATAGGCTTACCTGTAGGTTAAAGTGGTTGTCAGGGGTTGACAACCACTTTAATAAATAGTCAAGCCAATTTCATATCCTTACAACAGAGGGGTGTGACAGAAATGGAGCTAGATAAATAAGCGTAAGAAGTGATCAAAATTACCTGAGGTTCCTACACCCTCGTGATAAATTCTCCTCTTGCCGCTCTATTTTTTTCCGTATTGTCTTATTGCCTGAGTGTATTTCGTCAATGGCCAAATAGTTTGTAATTAAAGGGGTTGTAAACCCTACTTTTTTCCTAAAATAAAAAACAGGTTTATACTTACCTGTTCTGTGCAGTGGTATTGCACAGAGTGGCCCTGAACTTCCTCTTCGGGGGCCCCCCGCCAGCGCTCTTTCCCCCTCCTCTTTTATGAGTGGCAAACAACTTTATATGAGGGCACTCATGCGGGTGTTTTTATAGACACACACAGCACTATTTGGGCCTGCCCCCAGTCTCTTATAACTGGTTTTGACTGACAGTAGTAGGAGCCAATGGCTCCCGCTGCCATCAGAACCTTCAGTGAGACAAAGAAGAGGAGATTAAAGCTGCAGCAGATGGGCACAGCCCTGTATCAAGAATGGACTTAGCTAAGTGTTTAATCGGGGACTGTGGGGAGCTGGTATTGGAAGTTTTTTTACCTTAATGCAGAAAATGCATTAAGGTAAATAAATGTTTTTCCTTTAAAACAACTTTAAACTGTCAGTGGGCTGTGAATACATAGAAATGTGTCCTGAACTTATAATTAGTGAAATGCCTTTATACTACATCATGGCTGTTTACAGGTCAGCAATGACTGGCACAGTTGGTTTTAATTTAAAGATATTCAGTGTTTACAATTTTGTAAGGAATGAGTATGCTATAAAATATAAAAGCAATGAAGCTGTAGTCTTGTGCTTCTGTCTTAAACAGTTTTAGTTTGTTACTGGTGCAGAGAAAGGGCAAGATTATTTTATTTGTAGAGATTTGTTATATATTATCATGGCTATGCTTTTCAAAAGTCATATGAAAGCACTATGTAATGACACCTGGAGTTGAATTGGCAAACTAATATGGCTGTATTTTTTTGTGCTATCAAAAACAAAATAAAAACTTTTGACTGGAGCTGGGCTTTAACATGACTATTGCCTTTACTTATGCTCTTAACCTGGCCAGACATGGATGGATTGAAAGTCAGCCAGTTCAGCAGGGGACCAGCTGAATTTCAATTCATGTATGGGCACCCTGGTTGTACACAAGTGGATTGAAAGATTGACTTATGTACAACCAGCCTGTTGGGTTATTCCTGAACGATTAGTGCTGATGGCTATAACTAAAAACACTAATCATTGTGTTCTGCCAGCAGGGAAGGTTTCCCTCACTCCCTTCTGGCAGAACACAATAGTGCTGCGTCAGGGATTCCCACATCAATACTGACTGCGATGATGGGGAAATCAAGCAAATTAGATAATCTATTGCTTGCCTTATCTTACAGGGCCTTGTAAACCCTTTATTACTTCCTCTCTCATGTTATAGCTTTTGTAGCAATCCCAGGATAACAACTATAAAACCTCTGTGGGTAAACTTTGTATAATTTTGACTTAGACCCCTTTCACACTGAGGCAGTTTTCAGGCGTTTTAGCGCTAAAAATAGCAACTGTAAATTGCCTGAAAACTGCCTCTCCTGCCACCCCAGTGCTTTCACACTGGGGTGGTGCGCTTGCAGGACGGGAAAAAAGAAAATCTTTGGGGTGGTGTGGGAGCGCTGTATACATGCCCATTGGGGTGAATGGGCAGCACTTCACGGGCACTTTTAACCTCTTTTTAACACCTAGCGTCCCACTAGCGGCAGCAAATCGCTGCTTAAACAGCGGTAAAGCACTGCTAAAACTAGCGGCTTTTTACCATTAATGGACCCGCCGTGTGAAAGCAGCCTTAGACGTATGATGTCCAGAGCTGGTGAGTTTAACCTGCTCAAAGACAATGACACATCTATCCTTTCCTGATTGGCTGGAATCATCATCTTCCTTTTACTGACAGCACAATAGAACTCAACTCCTAAACATTGCAAGAAATATGCTGTTTCCATGCTTCGAGAAAGAATTTCCATATTTTTCTTTATGAAATTCATGCTGTAAAGTAGCATAGTGCATAGTGATGGACAGCAGATTTCTTAGGGTGCTTATTAGTAGTCTGCATTGTAGCTGCTTTTTTACTAACATTAAAAAAATAAGAGTGTTTATTGTCTATATTTAGGATTTTCATCAACAGCTTTTCACTTTTAAACCATTTTCAGACTTTTTTTTTATCAGATTAGGATTCTTCTCTAAAACAACTGCTGCAGGATTTATTGTAATAAAACTTTCTCTTTTGGAACAAGCCCTCTCTGCTGTGTTTCTCTGTTCCACACCTCGACAGCCCCACATCTGTAACTCTGTCTATAATCTTTCCTGGTTGTCTTAGCACGGCTGTATCACCACAGGGAACTGGAAAATAATGGCTGCCAAATCAGTTTCTATCTGATCAACTGTGCATAAACTCAGTTTCTGTTAAATAAACTGATGTTTCTGCTTGTGCTGATAAATACTTTGGACATGTGCATACCTATACATAATGGATTATTATGATCTCTTGTCAAAAGGCGTCCAGGCACTTATTGTAGTGTTTCTTAACAATTCAGAAGAATTTCGAAACATACAAGAATAAGGAGAGTGAATTTGTAATTGAAAATAATCTGAATCAATATAACATTCACATTTCTTCATAAGTACGTTTAGAAAAGATACTTCTAGGAATAACATGCATTCAAAATTGTGCATGAACACAAATGTGTAATGAAGACAGTAGAGATAAGTTCCAGGAATATGAATTAGATATTACAGTGGGGATCGAAAGTTTGGGCACCCCAGGTAAAAATTTGTATTAATGTGCATAAAGAAGACAAGGAATGATGGAAAAATCTCCAAAAGACATCAAATTACAGATTAGACATTCTTATATCATAGTATGTCAACAAAAGTTAGATTTTATTTCCATCATTTACACTTTCAAAAAAAAACAGAAAACAAAAAAATGGCATCTGCAAAAGTTTGGGCACCCTGCAGAGTTAATATCTTGTACTGCTCCCTTTGGCAAGTATCACAGCTTGTAAACGCTTTTTGTAGCCAGCCAAGAGTCTTTCAATTCTTGTTTAAGGTATCTTTGCCCATTCTTCCTTACAAAAGTCTTCCAGTTCTTTGAGATTTCTGGGCTGTCTGTCACGCACTGCTCTTTTAAGGTCTATCCATAGATTTTCAATTATGTTGAGGTCAGGAGATTGTGAAGGCCATGGCAAAACCTTCAGTTTACGCCTCTTGATGTAATCCCCCTTGGATTTCGAGGTGTGTTTAGGATCATTATCCATTTGTAGAAGCCATCCTCTCTTTAACTTCAGCTTTTTCACAGATGGCATCAAGTTACCATCCAAAATTTGCTGAAATTTTATTGAATCCATTTTTCCTTCTACTTGTGAGATGTTCCCTGTGCCACTGGCTGCAATACAACCCCAAAGCATGATTGATCCACCCCCATGCTTAACAGTTGGACAGAGGTTCTTTTCATTAAATTCTGTGCCCCTTCTTCTCCAAACGTACCTTTGCTCATTCCGGCCAAAAAGTTCAATTTTAACCTCATCGGTCCACAGAACTTGTTTCCAAAATGCATCAGGCTTGTCTATATGTTCATTTGCAAAGTTCAAATATTGATTTTTGTGGTGAGGACGTAGAAGAGGTTTTCTTCTGATGACTCTTCCATGAAGACCATATTTGTACAAGTATCTCTTTATAGTGGAATAGTGTACCACAACTCCAGTGTCTGCCAGATCTTTCTGGAGGGATCGTGCAGTCAAACGTGGGTTTTGAATTGTTTTTCTCACAATCCTGCGAGCTGTTCTGTCTGATATTTTTCTTGGTCTTCCAGATCTTGCTTTAACTTCCACTGTTCCTGATGACTGCCATTTCTTAATTACATTCCAAACAGAGGATATTGACATCTGAAAACGCTTTGCTATCTTCTTATAGCCTTCTCCAGCTTTGTGAGCGTCAACTATTTTCAGTTTCAGGTTTCTAGACAACTGCTTAGAAGATCCCATGGTGCTGATTGTTGGGGCAAGGTCAGATGAGTCTGGGCATTTAAAACCTTTGAGATTGACATCACCTGGTCTTCCAGGATGATTGAGAACAATCCATGACACTGGCAGGTCGCAGCCTTGCAAAGGGGGCAGTGCATGCTATAAATTCTGCAGGGTGCCCAAACTTTTGAAGACGCCATTTTTTGTTTTCTGTAATTTTGAAAGTGTCAATGATGGAAATAAAATCTAACTTTTGTTGACACATTATAAGAATGTCTAATCTGTAATTTGATGCCTTTTGGAGATTTTTCCATCTTTCCTTGGCTTCTTTATGCACATTAATACAAATTTTTACCTGGGGTGCCCAAACTTTCGATCCCCACTGTATATATAAAACACAATAACTCATCTTTGTTTACTGCAAAAGAGGGTTTACAGATACCCTGCAGATAGTTCTAGGACTGCAATGCTTTGGATAATTGCTCAAACTGTTTCTTACAATTTTGTGTATAATTAAACATAACTTTAGGTGCACAAGGCAAGACGCCAGTCCGTAAGGCAGCCCTAAGCAGCCAAGCCAAAATGAGTCACTACTGGAACACCTACACATTTCAGCACCAAGGTCCCCTTGTGAGCATGGGAATTTCAGGAATTAGTCTCAGTGCTCCAAATGGCCTGGACTGTGGAAAGAAGAGGTAAAGGCTGTCTATTAAAAATAGATAGAAGAATGTTTCCTGGCTTTCTATGATTGCAACAATCAAATGAAGCATCTTATTTATAGCAGAACTAAACTGCTGAATGAATGTTTCCCCTCTGCTCCTCTTCCTTACTACCATCTTTAAAACGTGAAAGAGTGAGCATATGCACTGCCAGAACCAAAGACCTGACAGAGACCCGTAGTGCATATGCACACATGCTAGGATTTATGTGCATGCACACGAATGCTGCCAGCTTATGACAGATTGCCAGTATACCATTTGGTGGTGTTTGTGCGCATGCCCAAAAAATTGTCTGGCATGTGGACTAACACTGCACAGTTTTGGCTTAGAAACACATAGCCTAAAGAGATAAATGTGAAATAGCTTTAACCTTTTTGCTTTCTTACCTTTTTCTCTCTTTCCTTTCTTTTTTTTTTTTTTTTTTTTGATATATCTCTGTTGGACTCATTGTAATATTCATCTACAATCTTTGGATGACAAACTCATCCTTAATTGTTTTCAAAAGCTTATTAGACTCCATGTAAATTTCAGGGTACTTTTTTTTAAGTTGGAAAATGTAATCTAAATATTATTATTATATTATTACTTATTATTATTATTTTACTTGCAAATATTGAAAACATTTACTTAACTCTCAATTACATTTTTTTATTTTATTCAATATTTATAATATATTTGTAGAAACTATTGCATATTGTACCCTTGCTGTACTATTTAATGAATTTCATTATTTGTACATTCTTTATTTGAAAAAAATCTCAATAAAATCTTTGAAAAAGAAATAATTATCCCAAGAGGCAGTGGGGTCTGTCTTAGGCTGGAAACCCAGATGTGCTGCTTCGTAGAACAAAAGATTTATAAAGGTAAACGATTGAATAACATTATTTTGCTTCTGTAAGGGGGAGAGATAAAATAGAAAAAAGAACAGCTGGAGTGAGTTTAGTTCCACTTTAAGAACCATTCATGCATCTTTTTCTATGTAAGTGTAGCACTACCCCCAGATGGGAAGCCGAGAATATGCCCAGGTCTCCCTTGCTAGTACAGGGGCTGCAATTCACCAGAAATGTTCCTTGCACACCAATAATATAGGCTCAGTATAGGAGATGTAATTCAAGAATTTATTGCTGAGTAACATAAAACTGGAGAGGGGTTCAGGGATCAGGATACTCAAAATAATAGAAGAAATAACAAAGGGACAGCTTCTCATTAATCTTCTCTACGCAGCCTTTCCTGGAGGTAACAGTATATTTATGACTCTATAAGAGCAGCCCCAGTCCATATCATATATATTGCACTTGCAAACCCAAGCAGCCTCAGCATGGTCTCTACTCACAATGTCCCAGAAGCTGTGTGTCACCTAGCATCCACAAGTAGTTCATCAGTAAGGAAGACAAAATTTCCTTCTCCAAACCAAGACTCCATGATAATGCCCTCCAGCAAATAATCCTTAAAAAAATAATTTCAAGGCCCTCAACTCAGCACCTACTGAGGCCCAGAATGCAGCTTCTTGCCTCTAGCTATTCCCAGGGGCAAGCAGCCCCAGGTGTACAGGAACCCTCCCTGGAGAGGGAAGAATCCTCTATAAAAGCCTACCAAACATGTATCACCTCCCCATCCACATCCTGGATGCCTCCTTTTAGGGAATGGCTGGGGCATGATAAATATTCATACTGAAGAATTGACTCTCCCTGCCCTATATTCTGAAAGTGTCTTCAAGAAGCAGATCGGAGACATCAAACACCCAACTCTGAAATTCTGACCAGACCAAAAAATCAGATTACTACTCCACTGACTGCAGTGAAGCAAAAAACTAAATTCAGCCTAGCAGCCAAACTAGAGGAGGTCACTACATCAAGCTTTTCCTTCCAGATTGGAGTAATATCATTTGTTGCACCAAATTGCTTGGGGCTATGAGGTTGTATCATGCACCTGCCCCCCAAAATAACAACAATTCAGAATTAAAGCTAATCTCTAGGAAACCCTGAAGAAAACATAAAAATAATGCAGCTATGCATTCATTGCAGCTACTGAAATCACCTGACTTTGGTTTGGTATCCCCCATCCAACTAAACTGATGCTCCTTAACTGTCCAGCCACATTCAGGCATGAATTTAACCTAACTGTACTGCTTAATGCCTAAGGCATCAGAAAAGAAGTGGGCAGTTGGACCTAGAGGGAGCAGCACTGTGAAACAGTAAACCTAAAGACAGGTTTTTACATAAGGTCAGCTTTAAGAATTAGCAACCCTTATTTAATAGGCATGGCATAGTATATGTGTATTGCGGTTTCATGCATGGTGTGCAAGTCCCCTAGCATGGCACAGCTATTAAGTACAGCAATTGGGGGGGGGGGCACATTGCAGGAAGATCCACATCTGGGGTCTCTCAGCAGCTAACTTGGTGCACCACCGAAGAAATGTTAAAACAACAATAGAGGGAAACTCTCATTGGGGAAACCACCCTGGGGTCTCATCTGTAGGCAAATAAGATGTATACCACAGAGAAAAAAACAAGAAGTAGAAAGTAGAGAAGAACTAAGGAAATAGTATGAACAGGAAGAGGGTCTATATGCAGTGACAGGGGAAGGAGATAGGGTAGGATAGGGATCCGGAAAAAAAAGTTAGAGTCGGGTTGTTGTGGATGTCTTTACACAGGATGAGGGATCAACCCTTGGTTCCACAGAGAGTTACATTGTCCATAGATAGTCATTGAAGTGCCCTAAGAAATAATGACAGATCCATGGATTCCAGATCTGTTTTAAATAGCCACTAACTTCTTGTTAAATAGTTTTTTTGTTTAACCTGTGTAACACTCGGGGTACCAGTCCACCTGGCTCTGGCTTAGGGTATGTTTGGCAGCTAAAAAAAAAATGTCAGAAGCCTAAATTGAAAAAGAATGAAGCCATGTGGTTTTGGATTCAGTAGAGCTTCATAAGCATTCTTAGTGATACTGGAGCTGAGAAAAATATATGCTAACTGTTAGATCCTGGTCCCAAAAATGTTTGATTTCAGGTCAGTTCCATTATATACAGTATATACTTACTTTCCAGGTGCTCCACAACCATAAAAACAATGGTCCAAGCTGCCCTGAATGAATTTGATGAGTCTATATAATACAATATACCATCTAAACAATGCCTTATAGCTGGCCACCGTTGTGGCCTAAGGGAGCCACCCAAATATTTTTCCTATTGGGAAACAAAGACTGTTAACATAGGTCTATATGTCTCTAACCCATGGACACGAGTTGACGGATTAACCACTTCCACACCGCACGCAGTATATCTACTGCGGCAGTGTGGACGTATACCGCCAATTGCCGTAAATAAATGGCGATTTGCGGAGTGGCCGCTAGTAGAAGTGTGCCTGCGGCTCGGGTGGACCCGATGTCCACCGGTGAGCCGCGATGAGCAGCCAGAGCAAAAGAACGGGGAATCGCCGATGTAAACCCGGCGGTTCTCCGCTCTGTCAGTGGGGACATAAGAGATCTACTAATCCCTGTCACTGGGATCAGTTAGAACTCTTATGCCCATAACAGCCAAGCCCCCTCACAGTTAGAACACGCCTAGGGAACACAGTTAACCCCTTCACTACCCCCTGCAGGTTAACCCCTTCACTGCCAATGACATTTATACAGTAATCAGTGGACATTTCTGATTGCTGTATAAATGTCATTGGTCCCAAAAAAGTGTGAAAATGGTCCGACATGTCCGTTGCAATATTGCAGTGCCGCTAAAAATTGCAGATCCCCGCCATTACTAGTAAAAAATAAAAACCCCAGAAATTAATTCTCATCATCCGTAAACACGGTAACTTTTGCACAAACCAATCAATAAACGCTGATTGCAATTTTTTTTTGGATTTGTATTTTAGCAAAAGTAAGAAAAATTGTTTTTTTTTTTTTGCAAAATTGTAGCTCTTTTTTGTTTATAGTGGCGATCAGAAATGACGCAGAGGTGATCAAATACTACCAAAAGAAAGCTTTATTTGTGGGAAAAAAAGGACACAATTTTGTTTGGGTACAACGTCGCACGACCACACAATTGTCAGTTAAAGCGACGCAGTGCCGAATCGCAAAAAGTGCTCTGGTCCCATCATGGGAAATCCTTCCGGGACTGAAGTGGTTAAATAAAGATTAGGGTGGTTTGTGGCCCCTTTTCAGCTTAAAAATATCATAGTCCAGGGCTGAATCAGAAAATATGACAACAGCACAACAGGTCAGAAAAAAGGTTCAAGTAGATGTGGTCAAGAATTTGGGGTTTATCTACTAAAGTCAAATCAAGTGCAGTTGCTCCAGTAGTAAATGAGCATTCTCCCAAGGGCAGGGGGGAGATTATTTCCACATATTCGCCCCGCCAGATCTTTTCCTGAACTTCCTGCTTAAAATGAGCCCCCAAAGGACCCTCAAAACACACAAAGACCTCGCATTTTGCCGAATCTGCCAGGCGGACTCCATCGTCCCCTGACTCCTTGGTCTTACGCGATTCCAAGCCACTAGCCTTCTCAGTCTGCAACACAGACTCAACAATCGTTGCAGAAGAAGAAGCCAAGTAAGTACCCACAGCTACGTTCTTCCTCCCAAGCTCGCCATCCCACACTGCGGCGCTAACTGGTGCTGACAACACAGAATGAGGTGTGGGAGAAACATCACAGCCTAAGCCACCTGACACAGCCGCAGCAGGAGACCACACCCCCGTTGGCTCCGTAGTGGGCCCAGAAGTCCCAAATGGAGCACAATGGGCTAACAAATCCCAAAAAAACGCAAAAAGTTTTGGCACGCCCAACACACCCCTGGGGGTCCCCAAGCCCTGCACAAGAGAGATAGGTAAAGAGCGGGACTTACCAGGCTGCCTCCGCGCTGAACCGCGATCAGCAGCATGACCGGATCCCAGTTGGGTGCATGTCGGCCAACTGCCTGTCACCGTCATCACTGGAGACTTCAGCGGATTCGCTGGAGGATGTAGTGATGTAGTAGTGGAAGAATGAATGTTATTATTTAGTTATTATTATAAAGGTTAATTTTCCGCAGCACTTGGTGGGTTCTTCCAGAGAGTAGCATTTATTGACTTCCAATACAAAAAACAAAGTTCATATTACTTGCAACAGAAGATCAAAATCCTTTAGAGGTAAATATTAATAAGGAATAGTAGCCTTCAGAGTCCCATTCCAACTAGACTACCTAGACCTCTGCCCTCATCTTCATGGAGAAAGAATGAACTGACTCTGCCAGCTTGAATGTCCACTTAAGTGCTAGTCTCACGCTGGGGGGTTCACCAAACAAGCCAAAATAAACCCCCTCAAGGCTAATTAGCATCAATAAATACTTTTTGTACTATTCCTTTCAAGTCTGACCACCCAATCTACATTCCACAACCCCCTGCAAGTAACTGTGGGCTTTTTATATGTAATGCAGCTTGCCTGCCAGCTGCATTAGACCATAAATTATGGCATATGTACACCAATGTACATATTATAAAAACTGTGTATATGTATAAGAAATATTACACAACAGAGGACTCCATGAGCACCCCGCTTGCCAGAGACCCTGATCCAGGGCGCCCCCATGCATCTTCATCTGCCTCAGCAGGAATTGGTCGCAGGCTGTGGGATCTCCATACACCCCCAGCCATGGAAGGGGAACTCTGGCCCGTTAAGGAGTGGAGCCACTTCCCTGCGTAGCCATCACTCTGCCCGCACACATGGAGGACTGCAGTGGCACTGGAGAAGCAGCAGAGGGTGCCAGTCTTCTTCTGCTGCCCGCAGCTGGTCTCTTCCCACACCAAGCCTCTCTCCCTGCCACAGGGGAGAGAGCAGACCCATCCAGTTACCCGGAGGGCTGAAGTGTAGGGGAAATGTGCAGCCTCCGCCCCGACGGCCTCCAGATCCCGTACCAGACATCCCAGGAGCAGGGGGAACAGGGCTACTGTCGCTACCCGCTGAGGATCGCCGCCCACGCCAAGCTGGCCCTCCGCTCGGTTCCTCAGCAGCAGGGCCAGCCGCATGCTCCCAGATCAGTGAAGAGGGGAGGAGGGAGGGTAAGTTACAGGTGTCCTCTCCTCCTACAGATCCCACCAGTGACAGGGATTCCTCCCTGGCCCACCGCTGGAGCCTGAGGCATGGGGCCAACAGGAGACACTGGAGGGTCCTAAACAAGGCTCCCGTGCAGCTGCTGGTCCCTGGGGGTGTATGAGGGACTCAGGATGACAAATCCTCCTATCACGTTTTGAAGGGGCAGGAGACCCAGGAGCAGAGGGATCAGGCACTAACCCCCCTATCATGCCCATCAGCGGTTGCTGGAGCCACTGCAGACCCCTAACAGCAGCTGCAGCCCTGCCCTGGTCCAATAGGCTTCCAGGTCACTCATCCTATTCCTTTTCTCCATAGGGGAACAGTCAAAGTCTTCTCGTTGCCTGAACTTTCTGGAAAGACTACCCAGCAACCCTTGCGCTGGACTACCCTTGCAGCTCCACCCTGCCCATCTGACCCCAAGCCTCCAATAAGGTAAGACTATGCCCCTACCACACTAAAAGACAGAGTTTCTTAACCCTTCTCTGACCTGTTCCTCCCTTAGTGATGACGACCCTCCATCCATTTCTCTCTTCTCTGGGTTGCACTTTCACTTTCACGCTTTGTGAATTGTTGCTGAACCAGATGGAATGTTATGAAAGCACATATGCAGGCAAGTGAATTGACAGGTTAGCCAACATGTTTACAGTTAATGAAAATGCGTATTCATGTTTTATAGAATATATGTATTTTAATAAATCAAATGTTTGAAAATTGCATGCTTGACTTCGTAAAGAGAAAGCTCCTGGTCTGGATGATATACATATGTCAGTGGCAAGACTCACATGGCTATTCCCTAATTCACAATCTTTATACATAAATGCAAGTTTCAGGCCGAGACACTAACGTCCAAGAATCTGAGGGCCATTCGATCATCTTAACATTAATAATAAGAATGACCCAGAACTTCCCAAACAACATGAAACCAGTACAGGACATCAGACTTAGAACAAAGTAGTGAAATGTGACCTTCAAGCCTCTGTCATGTATTGCCTCGGTTATGTATCTTTTCATCTGTCAGAGATCTATTTTTAGATAAATATAACCTCTGTGTTACTTCTTTCCAAGGTCTCCTGCATAAATTGTGTCTTGTCTCTTCTGGCATCTAAGTTAGTAAGTCTTTTTTTTCCAAGTTCATGTTCCATTAACGTTCATTAAAGAGAGCTATATAATTAGAGGGTGATAGACTCAAAAGAAAGCTCTGCTGTACTTTCAATAGGATATTAAAAGCACAATGAATTGCACAGTACACAGGATAATTACATACCCAGAAAATCTGAGTATTAAATATAGAAATTGATATGCCATTTTCTCATTCATTTATTGGAGTTTGCACCCATTGAATTATATTGTGCATTGATGGATTACTTATTGTCAGAACATTCTTCATGGTTTGGGAAGAGTGGCTTGGATCAGTCCTTCAGTACCACATTCATACCGGTAAAATGAAGAACAAGGAAAGTGAATTGGCAAACTTGTAAAATGCAGTATAATATGCAAAGTCAACATATTTAGGGATATATTTAAAGCACAGTTCCAGCCTAATTTACAACAATGGCTGCAATTATTGCTGAACGCACCCCCATAATTTTTTTTTGTCATCTTCTACCTTTTGTTGAGGCTAAAGGCTGCACTTCTATGCTTCCATGTCTTGGCAAGGTAAGTCATTTCTGCTTGCCCATAGCAGTGTCATCAATTCCAGGAGTCAACGGTCATCCCCAGCTGCTAGCATTGCATTATTTCACAAACTGAAATGACGAGATGCTTCCTTCCGGGTTGCTTGATTGATTGACAGGTTGCCATAGCAACAGGGTGGGAACTTCCTCCAACGCTGCCATCACTATGGCAACCTGCTAGACACACAGTGGACCTTGATTCGTTCCCACTGCACATGCACGAGATCAGGAGGTGCATGCTGAGTAGCCAGCTGCACCTAATCCGGGAAGAGAGTCCCAGCGGGCTTCAGATGCCCACAATCAGGATGGCTGTGTGCTGGATCAGGAGTTACTAGTAAGTCCTAAGAGGCGCACAAAGACTGGAAACTGTATAATATACAACACATGCCGATTTATAATGTACGAGCGGTGACTGTCGAGGGGGTTCGTTTTTAAAACAAAGACGGTTGAAACTCCACTTTAAAAGTCATCCAGCAAAAGTGCATGGACATTTATCCTGTGCCATTGGGGATATTTCCTGTTCTAAACAAATGTTTTTCATTGTTTTAAAGGATATTTTTTTACAAAAAATAATAAATGCACATTTTTTTGCAGGTAAAACCGTGTGCATTTATTATTATTTTTTTGTAGGAGCCTGTAAAGCTTTGCACCAGCGATTGGCAGATTGCTGATATCATGCAGGACTCCTGCAGACCTCAGTGTATCTGCTTGCTCGTACCTGATATGGGCAAGCTGATACAATCTGACAGGAAGAATCAATGAACTACCACAGCACTCATGGTACTTCAAGCATACAGCCGCTAAGGCTGTTGGGACTAGTAGTTTTCCATTCACAGAATACTGCAAATGAGTGATGCAGCTTCGTGGGTGGAGCCTTGCATGGCTGTGTTTTTTATTTTAATATTGACAGCTGTCAGGGGGAGATGATCCCTTGCTAGCTGTCAGTGTGGGGGATGGGGGGTTCATAACATGCAACCTGTTACACCCTGAATATGTAACACGCTGTGAAAGGTGAACGTATCCTTTAAAACTTAAAATCCGGGGAGTGGCCTGACACATGGAGAGGTGGGATGCGACTGACTCCTGCTCCGACCGGCTAAAACATTGCATCACCAGCAACAACCACCGCAGCAGCTGACTTCCATGGGGAAGAGAAATGAAGGGGAAGGTAGGGGAACCAGCGGGTCCCATAAAGAAGGGGAAATCGGGCGGTTCTTCACCCCCTCAAGCCAGCACAGCAAAAGCTCCCCCGCAGCCAAGATGGCGCCGCCACCTTCCTCCAGCTCACACACTCCCTCCAGAGCCAAGACCAGGCAGAGAGCTCACTCTCCTATAGAATCCGAGCACGGCTCCCTCAGATCCAGGAGCCCTTCTCCAGCATTCCACAGCTCCAGGGATGGTTGGGACATGGAGGCTTACATTAAAGCTCTCCCAACAAGGAATGACTTTGAGGCCTACGTATCCAGGCTGGAGCGGACTTATAGACAAGCACTGTCTGACCTACATAAGGACATAGGCCATCGCATAGAGGATATTGAACTCACTGTGGAAGAAGCCGTAAACAAACTGAATGACCAAGATGTCATTCTGCAGGAACATACAGATCAAATCCAACAATTATTTTATCGTTTAGACGACCAAGAGAATAGAAGCAGGAGGAACAATATTCGTATTTGCGGCCTGCCCGAAACGATTAAGCCCTCAGATTTGCACTCTGCAGCCTGGTTGATCTTTAACCAGCTGCTACAGCAGCACAAAGACTCTCAGATTGAAATAGATTGTAGACATCGAGCGCTGGGCCCCCACAATCCAAACCCGGCCTTTCCCAGGGATGTAATATGCAGGATCCACTTTTTTAAGATCAAAACGGATATCATGCAGGCCGCACATACCCAGGATGTCATCATGTTTAATGATTCTCCAATCATGCTTCTGGTGGACCTATCTAAATTGACTTTGGCCATGCGTACAGACCTCAAACCCTTAACTGATGCCTTACAAGCTGGCCATATAAAATATAGTTGGGGCTTTCAGTTTTATCTTTCAGCAGCTAAGGACGGCAAATCAGCAACTCTGCACACCTTAGGAGACTTTTAAATTGCCACAAATCACGATCCCGGATTGGCCGTTGAGAGCTGCCACCCCAGGACTGCCCTTGTCCACCAGATGGCAATTCCGCACCAAAAAGAAGAAGACGATTTCTGCATCCACCTTCAAATCACCCGACTGCTGAGTCTCATAAGGCCTCTAAAACTGAGGACTTATCCGCTGCTAGGTTGCTTCCAGACTCTTTTCTCTCTGAGTTGACCTGGACCCTAACCTAAGGGTCTAAGCTTTTGTTTCCACCATGTTTGGCCACAGGCCTTGTTGTTAAAGTTATATCTTTGTCCTCTACATGCCGTGCCTCTCACCGTTGGGACTCTTGTTGGTTGCACTGCCCCCCCAGAGATTAAGCCTGATCTTCCCTGGGACATTCCTTGATGATCCCCTCCATCTTTCGGATTGAGACAATGCAAACCGACCCTATCATGGGGGTCATATGTGACTTCATAAGGAAATCTTTTCCTCAGACCCTCAGGGCCATCAGCTGGACGCATTCCCTATCTTTTAGAACAGTTATATGGCTTCTACCGTTAATTAATACTTTTCAGACCCAGTTTGAAGATGGTCCACCTACATTTTTGCTTTTTTTAGGTTTTTATTTTTTTTAAAATATTTAAAGTTATTTCCCTGTCCCCATTTCTTTGTAGGGCACTTGTCCCACCCTTACCCCCATTTTCCTTCCTTTTGCAGACCTCTAGGACTTTCCTGGACTTTTTTACAGCAATTTTCAGAACTTTTGTTAAAATTACCAGAACCCCGGACCCGAACCAGACTTTTTTTGAAAAGTCCGGGTTCGGGTCCGGGTCCCGGACATCCCAAAGTTCGGTACGGACCCGAACTTTACAGTGCGGGTTCGCTCAACTCTATATATGAACTTTCATTGGGAAAACTGCTTTGCAACATTTTTATTTGTTGTTATGCTCTTCATAGTCATTATCCTGGCTTGTGGTTGTTCAGTGGTCTTTGCACTACACAACATTACATTGCATACGTTTAATAATGTAAAAGGAGTCAACCACTTGGTTAGTTTGCTTTATTTGAAAAATCACTCGGACACAGTGATCACAGAGCGCGCCACAGAAGGTGTGCAGGAGTCACAGTCCTGGGAGGATGTCAGTAGATGCCCTCCCAGAACTGGGCGATCGCACTGTAGCTTTCATTTAGCTATAGCAAAGTCATCTGAGGAGGGTGCCGCACCCTGTTTAGAACAAAGTAGCATAAAAAAAAATGATAATTAGTTCACATCTTGGGAGCTTTTATTTTTCAAAACCTAGAGTTTCAAAACCTAGACCTATCAAAGACAAGAGCCAGCCAGAATGGAAGTATGAGACATTGGGTAGTAAAGATCAGATATGGATCTGGGGAATTGCCAAAGTTGGTAAACGTGGGGAGAAAGGTGAAGAGAAGAACACGAGAGTAGGATAGGATTATCACAGGAGTCAGTGAACAGAAAGACAAGAAACAGACAGACCACAATCTGACAGCAAAGATACAAATTAAGCAGAAACAATTTTCAACAATGGGACAAGAAGGACAATATGGTAAGTTTGCTAAGGAAGACAGCAGGGAGGTAAACATATAACACAACAAGAAGATGGCACACAGTAGGAGAGCAAGGTGAGCAAAAAGATAAATGTCAATAAGCAGTAACTACAGTATATGCATTCCATTTCATCAGCAGCCCCCTAGTGCTTAACCAGGGGTGGTTATTGAGGTATAATGTACCAAGCAGCATGCTCTCAACATAAGTGGATACCTTGTCAGGAAGAGTTACATTACACCCTTACCAATTCACACGCAAAAAAGTGAAACTTTACTCTCCCAATCGACATTGTTAATTTTTAATCCTCATGCTGTTAGCATTAACAAATAGATAGGAAGGTATATCATATTTACTTGCTTAACCAATTTAGCCCCGGAAGGATTTGCCCCCTTAAAGACCAGGCCATTTTTTGCGATACGGCACTGCGTCGCTTTAACTGACAATTGTGCGGTTGTGCAATGTTGTACCCAAACAAAATTGATCTCCTTTTTTCCCACAAATAGAGCCTTCTTTTGGTGGTATTTGATCACCTCTGAGGTTTTTATTTTTTCCCTATAAACAAATGTAGCCAGGAGCCAGGTTTCATACTCATGGCAATAGTGACGTTCAGTATACGTACAATATACTGCGCGCGGTGTGGAAGTGGATAACTAACCATTTTTTCCCTAAGTGTTGATTAAAAAAGGGAAAGCAACAGGCCTTAAGTATTTGGGGACCAAAGACTTTAAGTGAGGGGAGAGTGTAGCCAGGAGCCAGGTTTCATATTCCTGGCAATAGTGGCGCTTCTGCTTTCAGATATAATGCAGCTGTTTCCCCCTAGTGCCTGTGAACCATTCTGTGACTTCAAACAGTCAGAGAAGTGCACTGTGGGCTTGTAGTTTGTTGCTGAGGACCTGCCATCTAGCTGTGTTGCAGGAAAACTACAGGGTGGGCCATTTATATGGATACACCTTAATAAAATGGGAATGGTTGGTGATATTAACTTCTTGTTTGTGGCACATTAGTATATGTGAGGGGGGAAACTTTTCAAGATGGGTGGTGACCATGGCAGCCATTTTGAAGTCGGACATTTTGAATCCAACTTTTGTTTTTTCAATAGGAAGAGGGTCATGTGACACATCAAACTTATTGGGAATTTCACAAGAAAAACAATGGTGTGCTTGGTTTTAACTTAACTTTATTCTTTCATGAGTTATTTACAAGTTTCTGACCACTTATAAAATGTGTTCAATGTGCTGCCTATTGTGTTGGATTGTCAATGCAACCCTCTTCTCTCACTCTTCACACACTGATAGTAACACCGCAGGAGAAATGCTAGCACAGGCTTCCAGTATGCGTAGTTTCAGGTGCTGCACATCTCATATCTTCACAGCATAGACAATTGCCTTCAGATGACCCCAAAGATAAAAGTCTAAGGGGGTCAGATCGGGAGACCTTGGGGGCCATTCAACTGGCCCACGACGACCAATCCACTTTCCAGGAAACTGTTCACCTAGGAATGCTCGAACCTGACACCCATAATGTGGTGGTGCACCATCTTGTTGGAACTATGATGTCGGTGATAGGGAATTGCTGGCCATCAAGTCGGCTTTGGAGGAATGGCGGTACCTCCTGGAAGGAGCAGCTCACCCGGTATTGTTTTTTACTGACCATAAAAAAAATATGCTGTGAAAATACGAGATGTGCAGCACCTGAAACTACGGATACTGGAAGCCTGTGCTAGCATTTCCCCTGCGGTGTTGCTATCAGTGTGTGAAGAGTGGGAGAAGAGGGTTGCATTGACAATCCAACACAATGGGCAGCACATTGAACACATTTTATAAGTGGTCAGAAACTTGTAAATAACTTATGAAAGAATAAAGTTACGTTAAAACCAAGCACACCATTGTTTTTCTTGTGAAATTCCCAATAAGTTTGATGTGTCACATGACCCTCTTCCTATTGAAAAAACAAAAGTTGGATTCAAAATGGCCGACTTCAAAATGACCGCCATGGTCAGCACCCATCTTGAAAAATTTCCCCCCTCACATATACTAATGTGCCACAAACAGGAAGTTAATATCACCAACCATTCCCATTTTATTAAGGTGTATCCATATAAATGGCCCACCCTGTATATTTTTCATCTAACTGTGCAGCAGGAAAGGACTCTTGGGAGAAGAGGTGCCTCATGGGAGAGATTATTTAAGCAGAGGGCTGGGCCTATTGCATTCTCTCTGGACGGCAGTGATTGATCAAGCAAGACCCTATGTGTATGGTAGCGGGATCATGGCCTACTCACAGCAGCCTCGCAGTGCAACGATTTGCAGACAACCAGGACAACCTGCTCTGTGCCAGCGGAGCTTGCCCCTGATTGCTGCAGGCAGTTGGACAATCAATCTGGGAGAACCGCAGAGAGGGGCAGTGGAAGCTGGTTTTAGAAGCCAGAGAGCTAGAGAGGACATCACCTTCATCTCCATCCTTATCATTATCATCATCATTTACAGCAGCAGACTCATCTTTTCTATTCATTGGTCCGGTTGGGTGAGCAGGCTGAAGCCCATTACTACCGCACTGTGTACACACTACCTGCTTAAACAGTCTCTTGAACATAAGCCTTTCTACCCCTTTACTGGATTGCTGTTACTCATAGTTCCACAATAAATGTCAATGATCACTGTGAAGCTTCTTCTGTGTGACTACAGTTATAGCGCTTATTATTCATACAGTGCACTTCCAGTAGACCTGTTCATGGTATTGCAGTTGCAGTTGAGATTAACCATTTAAACTACAGAGGCGGCTGAAGTTCATTGGAACTTTTCAACAAAGAACTTTGAGTCATCGTAATTTCAGGCTGTTTCCTTTCTTGCCATAGGCCATCATTATTATTCAAGTCAACGATTATTCACATCCACCTAAGAACTCTCAATATTACAGCAGGTTGAAATATTACTATCTTTTGCTAATTGGTATACCTTATAATTTAAGGTTTTCTGGTTTAGGCCTGTTTATAGATTATCCAAATGATATATATATACATATATATGGTATGTATATTCAAGTTTGTTTCTATCCTTTTGGTGGCTGCCAAGGGAGTGGATGGTAGAGAGTGGTCTGAGGAATAAGAGTCAATACCCTGCTCTCCTGTTTTCCACTCATGCACAGCATTCACATTTATGATTGTGCTTGTTAAATTCAGAGTTCCTCTTAACTCAAAGATATTTGAGTAAATACCATTGATTTTCTCAACTTGTGTGACTTTTTAATGAATCTCATTAAAAGGGGTATTTTACTATGAGTGAACCCAGTGCGTCAGGGGTGGCAGAGGACCCTCAGAGTCAGGGAAACCAGGGGGGAATTGACTTATCATGTGACCCTCATGCGGGCAGCGCTACACAAACAAAAAGCAACAATTTAAAAAAAAACACATTTTTTTCACTTTTTGCTATAATACACATCCAAAAAAAAAACAAATTTCTTTATCAGTTTAGGCTGATATATATTCTTCTACATGTTTTTGGTAAAAAAAATTGCAATAGGCTTATATTGATTGAGTTGCGCAAAAGTTATCGCCTCTTCAAAATACAGGATAGATTTATGGCATTTTTATTTATTTATTTATTTTTACTAGTAATGGCAGCGATCTGCGATTTTTATTTGGTTTGCGACATTGCAGTGGACAGATCGGACACTTTTGACACGTTTTTGGGACCAATGACATGTATACAGCGATCAGTGCTAAGAATAGCCACTGACTCCTGTATAAATGTCACTGGCAGGGAAGGGGTTAAACTCTAGGGGGGCAATCGAGGGGTTAAATGTGTTCCCTAGGTATGTTCTAACTGTGTGGGGGCTGGCAGGGACATGACAGATCTCACTGTTCCCGATGACAAGGAACAGTAGATCACTATCATGTCCCCTGACAGAAAGGGTATTCGTCGTGTTTAAATTAGCAGATCCCCATTCTGCCTCTGTAGTAGGCGATCGCGGGTCGCCGGTGGACATCAAGTCTGCCCGACCCGCGGGCACGCTCACAAATCGCGCAGGCGCAGCCGACGTACAGTGCCAGCCGATGCGGCTGGTCGGCAAGTTACTTCCTGGTTTCTTGCCTAGGCAAATGATGTCATAGATCCCAGTCTTCAGGAGGGGAGGATAGTGTTCTCAGCTAAGCACACTGTCCTGCATGCAGCTAAGGGCAAATGCTACATAAATTGCCCTTAAGTCAAGATGGCCACAGCCTGAAATGTTTTTCAAAGTGATTTCTTGACAAAATAAAGCATGGAGACAGGATGGATGGGGGAGTTTGAATTACGTAAATATTAAAAGGGAATTAAAGCGGAGTTCCACCCTATTAAAAGTCAGCAGCTACAAAAAGTGTAGCTGCTGACTTTTATGAATCAGACACTCACCTGTCCCAGGCTCCAGCAATGCATCCACCCAGCTCTTCGCTTCTCTCCCCCTCCTCCATGCGTTGCCAGCATCACAAGTGTGGGTGATGCGCTTGTGAATGGCCGGTGTAACTTCTAGGACCTGTGACGTGTCCAAGAAGATCGCCGAGAGGGAGGGGGAAAGGTGAACTTGTGTGTGATACCAGGGTCACCGCTGCCCCCCAAAAAAATGACTTACCAATTGTGGCATGTCAGGGGGTCACCTCCCCTTAAAGCGGAATGAGAACAGAATGAGTGGCGAGAGTCACAAATAGTAAACAAGAGAATACCCCTAGTAGCTGTAAACTATATAAAAAATATATAAAAAAAAATGTATTGGTACATAGATTAGAGAACAAAACATAGTTTAAAATCTATAGGCATGAAGATAGAGCTGATCACACATGGATCATAGATGATATAAGAACATTACAGAAACGCCTCAATCCTTGACACAACATGTTTCGGAATTCTTCCTTTTGGGATTATCAGAGGAGGTTAATGTATCTAAATCATAAATACAACATATCAATACTAGAGTTGAGCGAAGCCGTACTGTAAAGTTCGGGTCGGTACCGAACTTTGGGGTGTCCGTGGCCCGGACCCGAACCCGGACATTTGAAAAAAAGTCTGTGTTCGGGGTTCGGGTATTTGATCCCGCCTGTTGAATAGCTGCAGGGCAGCCAATCAACAAGCGTTTCACTGGTTTGCCCTTAGAAGCCATCACAGCCATGCCTACTAATGGTATGGCTGTGATTGGCCAGTGCAGCATGTGACCCAGCCTCTGTATAAGCTGGAGTCACGTAGTGCTGCATGTCACATGCTCTCAGGCTAGTGTAGGGAGAGGATGCTCCCGGCGCTGTGAGGGATAGATTGCAGATATAATAACATCTCATCCTGCATTACAGAACAATCTGATTCTGGACTAGGTAGAGATTACTACCACTACTGTTTTGAGGGACAGATTGCAGATCTCATCCTGCATTAACAGAACAATCTGATTCTGGACTAGGTAGAGTTTACTACTCCTGCTTTTAGGGACAGATTGCAGATCTAATAACATCTCATCCTGCATTACAGAACGATCTGATACTGGACTAGGTAGAGTCTACTGCTTTGAGGGACAGATTATTGTTCTAAAATCATCTCATAGTTCTATAGGGTCAGGTTCCTGCTGTTGCTGTAAGGGACATATTATTGTTCTAAAATCATCACCTACTCCTATAGGGTCAGGTTCCTGCTGTTGCTGTAAGGGACAAATTGTTGTTCTAAAATCATCACCTACTCCTATAGGGTCAGGTTCCTGCTGTTGCTGTAAGGGACAGATTATTGTTCTAAAATCATCACCTACTCCTACAGGGTCAGGTTCCTGCTGTTGCTGTGAGGGACAGATTATTGTTCTAAAATCATTGCCTACTCCTATAGGGTCAGGTTCCTGCTGGTGTTGTAAGGGACAGATTATTGTTCTAAAATCAGCGCCTACTCCTATAGGGTCAGGTTCCTGCTGTTGCTGTAAGGGACAGATTATTGTTCTAAAATCATCGCCTAATCCTATAGGGTCAGGTTCCTGCTGTTGCTATAAGGGACAGATTATTGTTCTAAAATCATCGCCTACTACTATAGGGTCAGGTTCCTGCTGTTGCTGTAAGGGACAAATTATTGTTCTAAAATCATCACCTACTCCTACAGGGTCAGGTTCCTGTTGTTGCTGTAAGGGACAGATTATTGTTCTATAATCATCTCTTAGTTCTAAAAGGAGAGGTTCCTGCTGGTGCTGTAAGGGACAGATTATTGTTCTAAAATCATCTCCTAGTTCTATAGGGAGAGGTTCCTGCTGCTCCTGTGAGGGACAGATTATTGTTCTATAATCATCTCCTAGCTATAAAGGTAGAAGTTCCTGCTGGTGCTGTAAGAGACAAATTATTGTTCTAAAATCATCGCCTACTCCCATAGGGTCAGGTTCCTGCTGTTGCTGTAAGGGACAGATTATTGTTCTAAAATCATCGCCTACTGCTATAGGGTCAGGTTCCTGCTATTGCTGTAAGGGACAGATTATTGTTCTACAATCATCTCCTAGTTCTAAAGGGAGAGGTTCCTGCTGGTGCTGTAAGGGACAGATTATTGTTCTAAAATCATCGCCTACTTCTATAGGGTCAGGTTCCTGCTGTTGCTGTAAGGGACAGATTATTGTTCTAAAATCATTGCCTACTGCTATAGGGTAAGGTTCCCGCTGTTGCTGTAAGGGACAGATTAGACCGGCATCACACTTGTTTTTTAAATGTGCCTCAATATTTTGAGGGCTACCCCAATTAGAAAAAAAACAAACAAACAACAAAAAGTGTTGGCTACCTCCTTCTCCTCCTCCTCCTCCACCACCGCCATTTCCACCGGTCACAGCCTAGTCAACCTCTAGGCTCCTACTCCACATCCACCCCCACTTCCCATTTTTATTTTTTTTATTTGATTTTAAGTTATTTTCCCTATCCCCATTTTTTGTAGGGCACTTGTCCTACTCTTACCCCCATTTTACTTCCTTTTGCAGCCCTCTAGCACTTTCCAGGACTTTTTTACAGAAATTTTTGTGCCGAAAAATTTGGGTCCCCATTGACTTCAATGGGGTTCGGGGTCTGGGGTCAAGTTCGGGTCAAGTTCGGTACCGAACCCAAACTTTTTCGTGAAGTTCGGCCGAACCCGCCAAAACCGAACATCCAGGTGTCCGCTCAACTCTAATCAATACAATACAAGGACAGATATCCGTCTTACAAGCATTGTACAAATACAAGTGTTGTTATCTTTGTTATTACTTACAATTGTTCCATAGTGTAACTTTTCATCTATTCATGCCAATATTAAAAACAACGCAGTTATAGCAGCCTGTATGGTCTCCATCCCACGACCCTTGGTAACCTCACAATATGCCAGCAATATGCTGGCTGAGTGATTTCAATAGTAGATTTTTTCCCTACAGGTGTGTGTACGCCTTGCTTAGGGAGAAGATGGCAGGATCTCCATTAGGAAGAGGAGGGATGCAGCGCGGTCATACCCAAACCCCAAGGGGGCATTGAGGCCAACAATTGGGAACCGACCTGGAAGGTGACAAGTATGAGGCCACATGTAAGATATAACTGAATGGGTAGTTTCTATTTATGTCTAGATCAATGGCACTTACATACCTGTAGTCAAAAAAGTCATCTCCTGCTTGGGCTGGAGTTGGATGCGGTATTGCAATATAGAGTGTAAAATGAGAGAAATATATGCACAGGCTGTAATGCTAATATCTAAAACAGATATATACATATATGGGTTAACCCTGCACCCTGGGGTGCATGGAACAGTGAACCAACAGCAGTGTCAGAGCCTTTATAGGGTGGAAGAGCAGAGTCTGCATGTGTCATATCGCATGCTGACTAAATCCCTGTCAGGGTTGGATAATGTCTAGGGCCGATAGCATAAGAATGGCCATAGTAACAACAATAAGACTAAGGTTGCTCCGCACACAGCCAGGCTCACTGTAGCCCCCTTTCCCAGGGGAGGCCCAGCTCTGGTACAGGTCACCCCCATCTACAGGCATGATACCAAAGGGGAAATGAATCCCCTCAGGCTTACCTTAATAATTGTCACAGATAAAACGCAGTGCATATGGTGCAGGTAGTTTGAATCCACACCCTAACTTGCAAGGAGAGGAGCATGTGAGCCCTATAAATAGCCCACCCCCAGCTGGATCACCAAAGTGGCGGCAGCTGTGGCTGGTGGACAATAGAAGAAGATGTATGTAGAGGGGTCGGACATCCCAGCTGACCTCCTGGGATACGATCACGCCGCAACTCCCCAATGCGTACGCGTGCAGCAAGGAAGTCACTGTGCATGTGTAGAGGAGGGGAGCGATGTGATGCGCGTCCCGATGGCTCCAGGGAGCTCGCATCAGACAGCCCCTAGGGAGGAGTGGGCGACTACCAGTACCGGACGCCCCCAGAGGACAAAAGAAGTAACCGCAGCCACATGAGAACCTCTCCCCAGGGAGAATCGCCATCTTGTGGAAATGAAGAAGAACAACAAGTAAAAAGAAAAAGAAAACGGTTATTTGGACTGGAGAGCACACAGACCACCAGACTGCAACCCTAGAACAGATGTAGCGAGACATAGTACAGGACCAAACACAGCATTAGAAATATATATATCCACACAGTCTACCAAAATGAAATATGATACTAGATATCTCTCTTAAAGAGAAAGTAAACCCTGATGGGGTTTACTTCCTCTATATTCCCCTGCAAAGTAGAAACATAATGGGCTACTATGCATCGCATAGTAGCCCATTATGTGTCACTTACCTGCAAACCAATCCTGCGACGTCCAGCGATGTCCCCTGTGCAGGCAGCGCCCATCTTCAGCTCCTCTCCCTTCCGGGGCTGCGACTCCGGCTCTGTGACTGGCCGGAGTTACGTGACATCACTCCAGCACATGCGCACGGGAGCCGTCAGTCACGGCACGAAGGCCGTTTCTTCGTGTGCCAAAATGACGTCGGCACATCTAGTATACTGTATATCTCCTAAACCGTGCAGGTTTGGGAGATACTGTATGCAGGGCACCTACAGGTAAGCCTTATTATAGGCTCACCTGTAGGTTAAAGTGGTTGTCACGAGTTGACAACCACTTTAAGGTCAGATCTCTAATCTGTATATTATAGTATGGGAGACAGACAGGTATAATGCGGGTGGGCAATTATTAAGATGTTAATTTTTCCATCCTACCCGATGAAAATCCTTCCAGAAATGCCTTAAAGCAGACTGTCTCATTCAGGCCTGGGGTTGGGTAGCTTTTAAGGTATAGATTTACCGGAGCTCCAGTTGAAGCAGGCTCTTATTCCAGTCGCCTCCCCTGAGCTCAGGTGGATCCTATCCAAGATAAGAAATTTTATTTTGGGAAAACCTCCTTGATGGACTATTTTAATATGGCAACCCAGAGGTAACTCTGGGTCGCTAATTTGCGTACTGTGAATATGCCTATAGGCCCGGTGCCAGAATTCCAACTTGGTTTTGCCAATGTAGAAACACCCGCAGTCGCAAAAAAGCATATATACGACCCCGGGTGTTCTACAGTTGGCAGAGTGTTTAGGTCTGAAGACTGTCCCATTCAGGAGCTTGGGATTTTTTGTTACATGCATGAACCTGCAATAGCCGCAAGACCCACACATAAAGGTTCCTTTATATTTGCAAGAATCTTTCACAAATTCACCCCTGAACTCGCTGCTCACCAATTTATCTTTCAATGATGTTGCTCTTTTGAAAGTAAAGAAAGGGGCTTCAGGGACAAAACGAAATATAATGGGGTCCATGGTAAGTAAGTGTCAATATTTCTTCACAATTTTCTAAATTTGTGGTTGTTGGTTTGAATATTTTGTGATTATACGTAATGGATTATCAACCTTGTCAGATGTTTTGGTGGTGTAGAGTAACTGATGGCGAGTTTGTTCATAACCCTGTTTGTAGGCCCTTTTCAGGGATGAATGGGAGTATCCCCTGAGCAGCAGCCTCTCTCTAAGTTTGTTAGCCTCATTACGAAAGGTGTCATCATTTGAACAATTATGTTGAATCCTAAGATATTGGCTGTAAGGGATTGAATTAAGTAATAGTTTCAGATAAAAGCTAGTGGCGTGCAAGATAGAATTGCCAGCCGTAGCCTTCCGTCATCATCCCTGGTTACCTCCACATCCAGGAATGAAATACGTTGAGAGTCGTAAATCATTATAAAAGAGAGATTAAAGTAATTTTTGTTCATTCTTTCCACACATTGGTGCAGCACATCACTGGGACCATCCCACAAAATGAATATATCGTCAATATAACATTATCATACAAAAATATGGTCCGTAAATATCAATAAGGCTTCATCCGTGAGGAAATAATGCTCCCACTCCCCCAGGTACAGGTTGCCATACGACGGGGCTCAACATGTCCCCATCACAACCCCCTGCACCTGGAGGTAGTGGGAGCCATCAAAAGTGAAAATATTGTGATTGAGTATGCATTCAAGCATGGAATGTATGAATTCATCATATTGACCTATTGTCCCATTAGCCACATGTAAGGTATGTCTTACTGCCGCAACCCCTTTGTCATGGGGAATTGAGCTGTAGAGAGCCTCCACATCAACGGTGACCAGACTTCACTGGGGATGTGGAGGCTGTCAACAATCTGCAAAAAGTGGATCGTATCATTGATATATGACCTGAGTTTCATTACATGTGGACGCCAGTGCTCGTCCACAAGGCGGCTGGCGGTCTCGCTTATCGCACCTCTTCCCGAAATAATCAGTCTGCCTGGGGGATTAGTGGCATCCTTGTGCACCTTAGGTAGCACCTAAAATGTGGGAACTTTTGGGAACTTGGATATATTCCCACGTGGTTTTGCTTATGCTGCCGTTGGCATATGCAGCATCAACCAGTACATAATAGTCGGAATTATATTTCTCAGCTATGCTTGCAGTGATGCATCGATACCAATCCTGATTTTTAAGAACTTTTTTTCACATAGTAGTGTATTGACAATTATCCATTATCACGATATTTCCACCCTTATCGGATGGTTTAATAGTGATATGGTTATTGGCAGATAATGTGTGGAGTGTATTTCTTTGTTGCTCATTCATATTATCAGATCTAGGCCTATTGATTTTAAGTTTTTCCAGATCTCTATTGACTAGTGTTAGAATTGCCGCTGTGCTAGAATTTGAACTTGGTGCTGGGAAATGATCGGATTTTTAATTTTGAAGTATCACTTGTGGGAATTTCAGACATGTTCGTAATTGTCTCAGTAAGGGATAATAGTTTAGGGAGATCAATCTGATCAATTAGATCAGAGTTATCACTTTCCTCAATTAGGGAAATCAATTGATCCAGAGCTCTATTTTCCTTCATTGTAAGTTGTTTTTTTTTTTTTTTTCCATGTCAGTAGCCAGTTTGGGGAAAGATATTCAGCTGAGCTTTCATAAATTTTTCCCATTTGGTCTCATCATTGTGGTTTAAACTTTATTAACTTTATATAAAATACAAGTATATCTTACCCCCAGTGTTTATTGTTTGTATCATCTTTCCCCCTCCAGTACCTCTATATTCCAATAGTAAACGTGGACTATATACTTCCCCTTTCCCCCTCTTATCTCCCTCACCAGGATCTCTTCTTCCGTTCCTATTTCTTCTCTATCTATCAGTCAATGTATGCCTTAGTATACTCTCTTGTTTTTTTAAAGTCCATTTCCTCCATTTTTCTTCATATTTTTCCCAGAAAGGACCTTTATCTCCGCTTCCTAAATGCTCCATATTATAGATGTATTCCACCCTATCGAACCACTCCCTTCCCGTGGGTTGGTTTGGGTCTTGCCATTTTTTTGGTATTACTCCTTTTGCTGCATTTAATAGGGAGAGCATCAGTGAGTTCCCGTACTGTTTACTAGCTTTGCCTGACACATGAAATAGACACCTCATTGGGTCTAATTCTAGCTCCTCACCTGTGATCTCTACTATATTTTGTCTCACTTCCTCCCAGAATTCTTTTACTTTTGGGCATTCCCACCATATATATACCATGGTTCCTTGTGCCTTCTGGCATCTCCAACATAATGGTGGCTTATCCCTTTGATATTTATGAGCCTTCACCGGTGTTATATACCATCTTGCTAGACACTTATAGTTTATTTCCGCACTCAATGTTCTTCCTGAACTATTGTGTACTGCCTTGAACATTTTAGTTACTTGATCTTCCGTATATTTCACCCCCAGTTCTTCCTCCCATTTCTTAATGAATGGAGGTACTTCCCATCCACTCCATTCCTGAATTATTTTATAGAGTCGTGCAATACCGTGTCTAATTGTTTCATTAGTGTTGCATAATTTCTCAAATGAGTTTAGCTCTTCTCCTGTTCGCAGTGGTTGCGGTAGTTTTGCCACAAAGTGTTTTAACTGGGCGTACCTCCATTCATTCAGTTTCACCAAAGTACCCTTTTGTCGCAGTTCTTGATAGTTACAGATCTTCCCATCTTTTATAATATCCTTTAACTGTGTGTTCCCTACCGACCCCTCAAACTGTGCCTTGTTTCCTGGTTCAAATATCCATGTGTCCCTTAAAAAAATTAAAGGTGAATTACATGCTAAATTTGCGTGCTTGGAAATTCTATCCCATATCCTAAATACATTTCTTGTTAATTCAGGTATTGTTTGACTCATTATTCCATCTTTTTGTGATACCCATATATTCTCTTTTAAATATCCATTATTTAGTGACCTTTCTAACTCTACCCATCTTTTATCGTTTTCATCTTTACACCATTCTACCATTTGTGATAACACCACGGCTTCATAATACTTTTTTACATCTGGTGCTGCCAAACCCCCTTGTGGTTTTCTTAAACTAAGGATCTTATATTGTATTCTCGGTTTTTTGTTTTGCCAAATAAATTTTGATATCATTCCCTGCAACTTTTGTAGGTACATTTGTGGAAGTTTTATTGGGATCATTTGAAACCTATAGAGTATCTTAGGGAGTATCAACATTTTTACAGTGTTTATCCTACCCATCCATGATAACAATTTTTTTCCTACCTTCTTAATTTCTGTTTTAATTTTGTTTAATAGTGGGATATAATTTACTTTATATGGTTTCTCGGGCTTGGGGGTGATTTTTATCCCTAGGTATTTTATTTCTGTCTTCTTCCATGTGAAGGGGAATTCTCTCCTCATAGCCAACTCTTCTTCCCTGTTTATATTTATATTTAATATTTCTGATTTTTCTTGATTGATTTAAAAATTTGAGATTTCCCCATAGACTTTCAATTCCTTTATTAAATTTGGTAATGTAATTCTGGGATTTGTTATATAGCATAGAAGGTCGTCGGCATAGGCCACTATTTTGTGTTCCTTCTCGTCGATTTTAATTCCTTTTATATCCTTGTTTCTCCGTATTCTTGCCAACAAGGGCACCAGTGACAATATAAACAGGAGGGGAGAGAGCGGGCACCACTGTCTTGTACCGTTCAACATTTTAAAAGGCGATGAGAGAGACCCATTAACCTTCACTCTTGCAGTCGGGCCTCTATATAATACCTTTATTCTCTCCACCATCTTTGGGCCTACTCCCAAATGTTCCAATATTTTTATCATAAGCCCCCAATCCATTCTATCAAACACCTTCTGTGCGTCGATCGACAGAAGGAGCGCTGACTCTCTCCCCCCCTGAAAGTCATGCAACAACAACAGTGTTCTCATGGCATTGTCCTTCCCTTCCCTGCCAGGCACAAATCCGGTCTGGTCAGCATGAATCCATTCCGGTATAAATTCTTTTAATCTTGTTGCTAATACCTTTGCATATATTTTTGTGTCGTTATTCAAGAGGGCTATCGGTCTATAGCTAGAGCAGAGTGTTCCATCCTTCCCTTCTTTCGGGATTGCTGTAATATGGGCCTCCAGGGATTCTTCCCTCAACATCCCTCCTTCCCCCAACTCTCTCATATAGTTATACATTTTGGGAACCAGCAGCTCTTTGAAGTTCCTATAATACCCCCATTGTAAAGCCGTCTGGACCTGGACTTTTCCCTGTCGGTGAGGTTTCCAGAGCTCGATTTATCTCCTCTGCTGTTATGGGCATTTCTAAATGTTGGAGTTTTTCTACTGGTAGTTTAGGGAGGCGTGCTTCTTCTATATACCTTTGCATTTTCTTTTTTCTTCCTTTTGTTGTGATTTATTCTGTCGAACTGCATACAGGTTTTCATAGTATTTTTGGAATGCGCCTGCAATTTCTTTTGTTGAGTGCACCATTTTCCCTTCTCTATTTTTGACTTTCCCGATAAAGCTGTTTGATTTTTTATTCTTTAATACCCTTGCCAGATGTTCCCCAGGTTTATTTCCCCATTTATATCTGTTTATTGCTACTTTATTAAAAATACGTCTAGTTTCTTGTTCCATTAGTTCTTTCAACTTTTCTCTTTTTAATATTAATTGATGTTGGGTCTCTTTATTCCTATTTATTTTATGTCTTTGTTCTAATTTAAATATTTAGGTAATTAATTTATTTATTTGATTACTTCTTTCTTTTTTTTTCTTGCTCCTATAGATATCAAAATTCCTCTTATATATGCTTTATGTGCCTCCCATATCGTACTGTTCGTAATTTCTGGTGTTTCATTCAACTGAAAATAACTGTGTAATGCCTTCTTTATTTCTTCCTCAACCGTTCTATCCTGTAGTAAGTCTTCATTTAGTCTCCAACTACCCGTTCTTCCTCCGGTGTCCCCCAGTTTGAGTTCTATTGTTATTGGGGCATGGTCCGATAATGATTGTATCTCAATAGAGGTATTTGATACTGTTTCTAACATTCTATGTTCCACCATTATATAATCCAGTCTTGAGTACGTCCCGTGCACTGCAGAGTTGAAGGTAAAGTCGTTTGTGTCTGGATGTTGAACTCTCCAGACATCTATTAACCACCTCAGGACCGCCCACCGTCAAATGACGGCGGAGCGGTCCTGCTCTCCCAGCGGGTGGACGTCATATGACGTCCTCCCTTTAAGCCGGGATTGCGCGCGATCGGGCGCGCGCATCCCGGCTCTGTCGGTGTCGGCGTGTCCCCAGGACACGCCGCTTCACCGACAGGGGTGAACAGCCATTGGTTATGGCTGTTCACCACGTGATCAGCTGTGACGAAGTCACAGCTGATCACAAACGGCACGCCCGCCGTTCGCACGGCGCATGCGCGCAATCGGGAGCGCGCTGCGCGTGCGTGTCGGTGGCGGCGTGTTCCCGGGGAACACTGCCTGTCACCGACACAGGTATCAGCCGCCGGCCGGCGGCTGATACCTTGTGATCGGCTGTGATCTGCTTCACAGCCGAT
>BLSH010518486.1:897117-908931 GCA_018402905.1 Glandirana rugosa | reverse complement strand
TGCATGTTTGTGTATGTGCATGTATCTGTGGGTGCATGTATGTGTTGGTGCATGTATGTGTATGTGCATGTGTTTATATGTGTGTGCATATGTGCATTTATATATGAGTGTGTGTGTGTGTGTGTGTGTGTGTTTATATATGTATGTGCTTATACAGTATATACAGTATGTGTGTGTTTTATATAGACGTTGATATATATATATATTTGTGTGTATTATGTGTGTGTGTGTGTTTATATACATATGTATGTGTGTGTGTACGTTACATGTATGTATGCACATTTTATGTATGCACGTTTAATCTATATGTGTACAATCAGAACTGATTTTTTTTACCACTTGTTCATAGTACCAGCAAGAAAATGCTGTTCCTCTGAAAAGCGATCCATGCTCAGATCACTTTTCAGAGGCATTCGACAGCCAGTACAGAGGCAATATGTTGCCTCCTGACCACCTGTTTTAACCCCCAAATGCATCATCACTACGCTGCAACTGTGTGCAATGAACACAGTTGCAGAGTGGTTGCAGTGCAGCCCCATTCTCCTAGGGGTATACTTCAAGGGTGCCCTGACTGGAAAAAGATTGAGAAACATTGGCATAGAGAAACCAATCTCTCCATTCTCCTATTTTCACCCTGCAGCCACTGAATGCCTGCGGGAGGGAGAGGAGGAGAAGCGGGGGGGGTAATAGACAGATCGGTTCCTTTATATGCAGCCACCCACTTGCGACCGGGCCGTGGCATTCCGCCACCGAGCTTGGAGGAAAGGGTCCCATCCAGGGGTCAGGGGGGCCCTTCATGGTTTCTTGCATTGGTGCCCTGAAGGTTCTGTTTATGCCGCTGAACACTAATATAGAGTTCAGCAGGCAAAGCATAAAGTCCTCAAATTGAAATTCCAGGGTGCATTCTTGCTGCTCTTCAAACATTCTGTGCAGCACCTCTATGAGACTGAAGGATCTCTAGATTTACATCTCTAGGACCTCTAGGCTCTTTGGGATGTTCTTGATCCATTTTGGGTGGTGGAAGCTGGTGAAATGAAGGTAGGAGTTGCCACTGTGAGCTGGCTAATGTAGACTTATCACATACTGTACATGTGTGAAGGATAAGCCTAATCAGTTGCTATTGCAGAACTCTATGAAATTGGTGACAGACCGTCCCAGGTGATAATAATATTGTCTGTATAACAACCATAATAGACGATATGGTGGGCAAAGGGGTCATTAGTCCATATGTACCAAAGCTCTCACTGCCCCATGATGAGGTTGGCATAACTTTGGCTGTCCCGGTCTTTTGGAAGTAGTAGCGGCTGTTAAATTCAAAGTATCTAGTTCAAAGTTCTAGGCAAAATTGTGTGGCTTAAAGGATGAAACTGCCTTGCTGGTTATTAAGTTTCAGGTCAGTGGAGATGAAATGGTTGAATACATAGAGGCTTATCTCATGTGTTATTGATGTATATAAGGAACATATATCAAGTGATACCCAGAAGTAGGTAGGTTCCCATGTTTACAGACGTAGGTTCCCCCAAAAGACGGATGCTGTCTCGGATGTAGGATGGTAAGGGGATCACTATAGGACAGTAGGTTATAGAAAGTGGTCTACATAGAGGGAAAGGCCACTTGTGACACTTTCCATGGAGTACACAATTAGTTGGCCAGTGGGATTGGATTGTCACACCCACCCCAGTGAAGTTTCAGAGTGTGACGTTACATTACGCTATGTCTGCTGTGCTCTCCACTGACCTCACCAGCTACTTCCTGCTTCTTGATTCCACTAGCATCTGGATTTTACCAACAAAATTACTGCCTAACTGGGAATTTTGTGACAGGACACACCTGATGTGGATATATTTGAGCTGTGGACCTGGACTTTTTGATATGCACTGATTATTCCACATACAGTATCTGTGAGTTGTCTACTATATGAGTGTTTATCATGCCTACACTTACTCTGGCGCCCTTTGTGGTTCTCCTAGGCTTATAGGTATACCCAGCTGATAGCCAGGAATACTTTTGTCCTGGAATGGAATCTGGCTCACTACTGTGCTAAGATCTACACCACTCAAGCCTGACTTTGATTATAAGTCAACCTTTACTGACTATATGTGAGCTGCCAGTTTAGTGTTTTTATTAATAAATTTACCCTACTTACTACACTGCTGTTTTTATTTTATTTTTATTTGTACTTTGGTCAGGTAATAATTGCAGATAGCCACTAATCATAGACGTAGCCAAAATCTTGTGTTTGACAGACTAATTTGCTCTCTATAGAAACTGCAAACGTTTTGCAATGGCCCCATAGCCATGCATTGCCAGCATGATATTCAGTAGTGTTACTAGCTTGATGTGCTATCTATTTAAAAAAGTGAAAATCTATCTGCGGGCCTCGCTCACATGAGACAGCACTGATCTAACATAGCCAGTCATGTTGGGAAGCTAAAACAATTTTCTGATGTCTGTCATATACAATTACAACAAATAATTAGAAAAGAATTCCATATACAGTATGTTGAAATGTAAACATTTCATTGTCTGGGACTTTCTTCTGCAATCACACTAAATGTATGGAAGTTGCTGTATACCCTATGGCCGAACTGTTAAGATAATTTAGTAAGTCGTGAATGAAATAAGTAGTTTCAAATACATCTGGAGGGAAAATTTAACCACAAATCTTTTACCATGTCAGAGGGAGGTTGCTTAATATTTAATCATGCAGTTATTCATAGGGGGTACCACAAGGAAGCAGTCATAGCATATATCTGAACTGCTAACTTGATGTTTTAGTTTATAAGACAAATCAATGCCACTTAGCTAACAACAGAAATATACATAATTTGGTCAGTAAAATGCCTTAATACAGGGTGGACATTATATTGACATGTGATATTGTAATGCAGAGGCGTAACTAGAATCTTCAGGGCCCCAGTGAAAGAAATTATGAAGGGCCCCCTGACTCCTGGCAAGGGCCCTCCCTCTTCCCACTGACCCTGGGGCCCTTTACTCCTCTTGTGGGTCCCTTTATTACAGTACCAGAGTGGGGCCCTTTCACAAGTTCTGCAGCGGGCCCCCTTTCTGCATCTTTGGGCCTTCCCATGGTGGTGAAATGCCAGGGCCCGGTCACAATTGCAACCTTTGCAACCCTGATAGTTCCCTCACTGGTGTCAGTAGTTTTTAATTTTTATTTTCATTTTATTATTTTTTTTACCATTTCATTTTATTTCTTTTAAATTTTTATTTTTACAATTTTTTAAAATTTATTTTAGGAGCTCTGTTGGGGGGCTTTAATGAGATATCAGGGGTCTAAACAAACCTCAGCTCTCAATTTCCATCTGTGTAGCCTCCGCTGCACAGAATGAATGGACAGGAATAGCTGTGCACCGAGCCTTCCATTCATTCAGAAATGGAAGTATAGTAAAAACAATTTACTATGCTTCGGGTTATGAATGAACCAATTGGTACCAATCACTGACATTCAGAAAAGGAAGGAGCCAGTAAATTACAAATTTACCGACCCGTTCCCATCTTTCCATCATGACACACCTTCTACAGCAGCTGGCAGGAGAGAGGAGGGGGGAAGACAGCAGCTCTGTGGGGGGACCAGTGAAGCACACAGGGACCCTGGGAACTGCAGAAGACAAGTAAACTGGATGGAGGAAAATGGAGGAGATTGGGTCCTCTAAATGCCACTCCCGCCATCCCTCCTATTCAGGTGTACAAGGGAGGCACAAGGGCCCCCTGGACCATGTGGCCCGGTTGCAATCGCAACCCCTGAAACCCCTATCGTTACGCCCCTGTTGTAATCGGATATCGTATCATTAAACTTATTGCAGTTTACATTTTTGTACTTTTTTATTATGTAGTTCTGGTTAAACCATAAATTGTTACTAAAAGCACAATCGTAAAATCAGTGTGTATATGCAGTAAAGCATGCTTTATACTCTCTGTGGAACCTAAGTGGTTAATACTTTGCATTGTGTAAAAAGGCTGTTTGATCCTGTCTTCTCTTAAACTCTCCTTCTTCCACAGTCCCCAATCTATCTGCTGATAGTACAGAGTCTTGGGGGAAAGCTGCACATGCTCAGTTTGGTGTATATTGCGAGAGAGTTTTCTTTTTCTTGGGAGAGTGCATGTGATCTGTACAGGGCCAATCAGCACTGTCCAGACAGAGGGTCAAGGGTCCTGCAGCCTTATAGGACAATAAAGGGAGAATGAAAACTCCTCCTACAAGTAGAGTTGAGCGGACACCTGGATGTTCGGGTTCGGCAGGTCCGGCCGAACTTCGCGAAAAAGTTTGGGTTCGGTACCGAACTTGACCCCGAACCCCATTGACGTCAATGGGACCCGAACTTTTCGGCACAAAAATGGCTGTAAAAAAGTCCTGGCAAGTGCTAGAGGGCTGAAAAAGGAAGTAAAATGGGGGTAGGAGTAGGACAAGTGCCCTACAAAAAAATGGGGATAGGGAAAATAACTTACAATCAAATTAAAAAAATAAAAATTGGAAGGGGGGGTGGATGTGGAGTAGGAGCCTAGAGGTTGACTAGGCTGTGACCGTGGCAGTGTAGGTGGAAGTGGAGTACTAGGAGATGATTATAGAACAATAATCTGTCCCTTACAGCACCAGCAAGAACCTAACCCTATAGGAGTAGGCGATGATTTTAGAACAATAATCTGTCCCTTACAGCAACAGCAGGAACCTGACCCTATAGAACTAGGAGATGATTTTAGAACAATAATCTGTCCCTCAAAGCAGTAGACTCTACCTAGTCCAGAATCAGATCGTTCTGTAATGCAGGATGAGATCTGCAATCTGTCCCTCAAAGCAGTAGTAGTAGTAATCTCTACCTAGTCCAGAATCAGATCGTTCTGTAATGCAGTAAAAGATCTGCAATCTGTCCCTCAAAGCAGTAGTAGTAATCTCTACCTAGTCCAGAATCAGATCATTCTGTAATGCAGGATGAGATGTTATTATATCTGCAATCTGTCCCTCACATCGCCGGCAGCTTCCTCTCCCTAGACTAGCCTGAGAGCATGTGACATGCAGCACTACGTGACTCCAGCTTATGCAGAGGCTGGGTCACATGATGCACTGGCCAATCACAGCCATGCCTTTAGTAGGCATGGCTGTGATGGCTTCTAAGGGCAAACCAGTGAAACGCTTGTTGATTGGCTGCCCTGCAGCTATTCAACAGGCGGGATCAAATACCCAAACCCAGAACCAGATCCCAAACTTTTTTCAAATGTCCGGGTTCAGGTCCGGGTCATGGACACCCCAAAGTTCGGTACGGATTCGCTCAACTCTACCTACAAGCTTTAATCAGACACTGATAGAACTCAGAAGACTGCTCTAACTGCTGATGAGAAAAGGTATTTAGCAGTTTATATTTACTAAAATAATTGCATTTCCATGTTCTGTATACTGTAGGAGACCAGATATAGTGAATGCAGGGTCCTGAGTTTAGTGACACTTTAATATCAGTGAGTGGAGTGATCTACAGTAAAGGATAAATGTTAATATGAGAATGAAATCACAGAAAGCAGGAGAAAGTCACACAACAAAAGGACAATGATGTGTGAGACACAAGTACATTCAGACAAACAAGACAAAGTGCTGTCAGCCAAAACAAAGCAATGTGCATAGTTGATGTTGAGAAGCATGGCTAAACATACAGGAGGTAAGGAGGAGAAGGGTACTGAGCTGAAGACAGGGCACCAGAGCAGACTTTCAAACGTATTCAAAAAATCTGATATATATAGAAGCAGTCTAGGTAGGCCGCAAACAGTTTGCAAATGTGTTGGTTTCTTCGGTATTATGCTTGCATGTGTAATAGCATGCAGGGCTGGCCCAAGACATTGTGCTGCCTGGGTCCAAAAATGAAATTCTTCCCCTCACCCCCCCCTTAAAAAAAATCATGCCTACCAAAGGGCCCCCACATCCATTATTTTATATCATGATAATTAAAACTAAAATTTATCAGGAAGTCAGATTTACATGCAACAGCACCTTGTCTATATGCAAAATTATATGACATACCATTATGTTCAATTCCAAAGGGCGGGCTAGAGCAGTATAGGGGTGGGCTAGGGCAGTATATATATATAGGCTAGGGTAGTATAGGGGCAGGTTAGGGCAGTATATAGACAGGCTAGGGCAGTATATAGACAGGCTAGGGTAGTATGGGGCAGACTAGGGAAGTATATAGATAGGCTAGGGCAGTATATGGACAGGCTAGGGTAGTATAGGGGCAGGTGGAGCAGCCCAGGGGGCAACTGTCATCATGACATACAAAACAACTGGAAAAAAAATTGGTTGTCAATTTTCTGGGTAAATAGAAGAGAAGGAGAGGCAGCCATGGTTCAATTTGCTGCCCCTCTCAAATTGCTGCCTGGGTGCAATGGACCCACTGGGACACATGGTAGGGCCGGCCCTGATAGCATGACTCTAAGGAGAGTGCTGGACAATGTAAATAAAAGTAAATATGAAAGAGATATACCCTTTTATACCAAAATGTATATTTATATTATATACAGAAATAGCTACTGTAAAAACACTCCCTATTTATAAATGGCTTTAGGGAAAAGTATGTTTTATGTCTGGATGTGTACTTTAGACCATACCTAATAAACAATATCTATAAATATAGTATGTAGATACATTGTATAATAGTCCACAAGCAACGTATGAGTGATTTCCAAATTAATATATCAAACTACATAAAAAAATGAACCATTAAAAAGACTCATAATGCCTCATAAAATATATGTTGGGTTGTTTGCTTTTCCAAAATGGGGTCATTTTGTGGGTAATTGCATTGTCCTGGTGCTCCAGGGCCTTCAAAAATGTAATAGGTTGTTAGGACCTTAGATGTGAAATTTCTGCTCCTAGAACACCTGACAGTGCTCCCTGCATGTTGGACCTCTCTATGTGGCCAGACTATGAAAAAGTCGCACACATGTGGTATCTCCATATTTGGAGCAAGTAGCAGTATGTATTTTGGGGTGTAGTTGGAAGTATGCATATGCTGTGTGTGAGAAATAATTTGTTGTTATGATAATTTTGTGTAAAAAATAATAATAATAATAATAATAATAATTTCTTAATTTTCCCACAAATTGTGGGAAAAATTACAACTTCAAAAAACTCGCCATGCCTCATAATAAATACCTTGGAATGTCTACTTTTCAAAAAGGGGTCTTTTGTACTTTCCTGATATTTCAGGGCCCCAAGAAATGAGATAGGCCTTCAATGCATCAGCTGTGATCAATTTTCAATGATTGGCACCATAGCTTGTAGACTCTATAGCTTTAACACAGACCAAATAATATACACTTACTTGGGTTATTTTTTTACCAAAGATATGTAGCAGTATAGGTTTTTGGCCCACATTTATGAACAAAAATGATTCATAGAAACGAAAAAAAAGTGTTTTTTTTTTCAAAATGTTGCAAAAAATAAAAAAAACAGAGGTTATTAAATACCACCAAAAGAAAGCTCTATTTATGTGAAAAAAATTATAAAAATGTTTGGGTACACTGTTGCATGACTGAGTAATTGGCATTCAAAATGTGAGAGCACCGAATGCTGAACATTGGTCTGGGCAGGAAGGGGGTATAAGTGTCCTGTATTGAAGTGGTTAATTAACTACGAGAGCACTCATCTGTGCCCCGGCAGTTCATTTAGAACTACAAGCCATCAGCCATGGTGGTTGATGGTAGTTGCAGTCCATTCATTCACAGGAAACGGTAAATAAATTATGCGGCCATGTCAGCTGCAAGTTTTCAGTGATGAAGACTAAACAAAAATAAAATTGGAATTAAGTCAATTGAAGAAAACTATGACGACAATTAATTGCAATAATTAGGCAATAATTTAGGCAATATAAGAGGGAGAGATGAAGCAAGTTTTATTTTGAAATAGAAACACATTTACATTTAATTTGATAGACAATAGCCACAATACACACAACTTGTAAACAGATTTTGATCCTTGAAATAATTTTTTGGGTGTACAGATCTGGACACTAAAGGCCTGTACACAGGGTACAATTATCAGCGGAAAAGAGTTGTATGACAGCCTGTTGTGCGATAATCCGATCATTAGTATGTACCATTCGATAGCCAATTTTCAATTGTCATACAACAGAAGATGTATGTGAAGAGTAGACAACTTTTGTCTGCCGACAAGGCATCGTCCAATTTTCAGCTCGTGTGTACAGAAGTTGGCCAAACAAAAGTTGTAAGTGCAAACTTGGAATCCAGGAAGTGCTCGGTTGTGTAAACCTGCGTCCGTAATTCACAATTCACAATCACACGGACTTCCTCTTTATACGCTCCTAACACGTCACTACGTTCGCATTTGTCGGACGATAACTTGACTCACGTCAGTACACTAGACAAAATCATGGACAGCAGATTTTGAGAAAAGTTGGGCGTGCGGTTGTACAACAATCGCATTGTGTGTACGAGGGTTAAAGCAAAGCACATAATAAAATGTACCCCAGAACTTAAGTCTAAAAAAAAAATAGGCTTCCCTAGTACTATTATCATTTTAAATGGCTAGCTTTTATGAAAAAACAGCTGGTGATACTGAAATAAAGATCCTTGTTTATAAACTTTAGCTATTGGGTAACTATGCTCTGCCCCTGTATCACACAATCTCCTGCCTGTAAATCACCCTGTCACATTCTCTTTCAAAGGAAAATAATCGTTGCTGTGCTCAAGTATATTTTCTAGGCATTTTCTATTGTCGTAACCATTTAGTGAATCTGGTAAAACTAGATCTAACATTTATGTATTTCAGTTGTGTGTTGCAATTAAATGTGCTGCAGATAGCAACTTATTTGAAGTTAATACACTTGTTTAGAGAAGTTCAGTGCCTTGAAAAAGTATCCATACCCCTTGAAATTGTCCACATTTTGTCATGTTACAACCAAAAATGTAAATGTATTTTATTGGGATTTTATGTGATAGACCAAAACAAAGTGGTACATAATTGTGAAGTGGAAGGAAAATAATAAATGGTTTTCAAAAATTTCGCTGCCCCATCCTACGCCAACCTGTACCTGGGGGAGTGGGAACGTACCTTCCTGTTGGATGATAAGCTATCATCTTTGACCTGTTACATTACCTTCTGGTTCAGGTATATCAATGATATACTTATGATATGGGAGGGTCCACTTTAAGCCCTCAATGCATGTGTACCTGCTATGAACAAAAACAGCTTCAATTTAAGTTTTACAATAGCTCACAGTGAGTCGACTATTGAATTTTTTGATGTAACCATTTCAAAAAATGCAGATGGCAGTCTATCTATTGGCCTTTATCATAAGTCCATGGCGGGCAATGCCATACTGCATGCCACAAGTGCACATCCACAAGCACTTGTTCAATTGAGTCCCTACAGCCAGTACTTGAGGCTGAGGAGGAATTGCTCTGACGAGGGGGCCTTTCTCTTGGAAGTGGATCGCCTTAGAGAGAGGCTGCGAAGGTGGGGCTATTCCTCCACATGCCTCAAAAAGGCTTTCAGATGGGCAAGAGATCACACTAGACACAATAAAATTTAAAGAAAGTGAATGAACCACATGTTACTACTATAATCATTACATACAACAACCAACATTATGCAGTCAAAAGTTATCCATTGATCCTACTACGAAACCTCATATATCAGACACCCCGGCAATCACATACCGCAGAGTTAAGTCTCAAGATCAATTAGTGCAAATTGAATATTTGGGAGCCTTTAGAGCCGACCCATGCAAATGTCTGGGCACCTTCACTTGTGGAGGGTGCCCATACTACCAATACATGAACACACAAACACACATGGTTTTACCTAAAGGCCGTAAGTATAAACTCAAGCACTTTGCGAACTGCAAAACCATGGGGATAGTGTATCTATTCACATACCGATATAGCAGCTTCTATGTAGGCAAAACCAAGTTGGAGTTCTGGAAACAAGATACTGACACATTGTCGGCATGTCATCAGCCAATCCAGATCTCCCACTTGGGAGACACGTGAAAGATCAACAGCAGTGTCGTTTTCCTCATATCCAGTTCCTCATATTCAATCCGGTACATCTGAGTTTGAGGGGGAGATTGGAACAAGTTGTTACTTCAGCGAGAGGCCCAATGGATTGATGAACTCGGGGGGCCATGGTGCCCCCGGGCTTAAACAATCAACTTTGTTATTTCCCCTTTTTAGAGGGTTTCTCGTCAGGGGGCTATGAAAAAGAATAGAATAGGATGGAGCCCAAAGGTAGGTCTCCTAGGTTGGTTTTGACTGTATCTATCTAGTGGTTTTCTGTCATTGTCACTAGACTGATTTTTGATTGGAGTATTAGGCCCCGTGGCCATTGCCCGGTAGGTATACAGCACTGCTATTTGTGATTGATATGGTGTTTTGGATGACACTTTTTGAAGTAGTGTCTGTGACAGGGAACAGGAAACCCCTATGTATGAGGTTGATTTAAACTCTTTGTGTACTTTGGTAATTTATGCTAAGTACTAATGTGATTTTGTCATCTATATGTGTCCTCTAACCCCTTGGGACAGTCTGTGTTAAACAATCACAGACTAAACAATCAACAATATGGAGTCTATATATTTGTTATTTGTTTTGTTATGTTTTTTCAAAACCTGTAGTACTATGGAACTGCGCCAAAGGGAGCCTCAGATGGTGTAACCTTGGCCCAGTTTGCTCCCATCCAGCGCACAAAGGCCCCCGTGATATATGGGGGGGCTTACTAAGTGGACTGTATCTTTTTTCTCTTTTATCCATATATATTCCCTCTTTGTGTCCACTGGGATGAGCGGCTGTTTGGGGGGACCAACATATGGGTGTTCTTGTGTGAAGCATTCCGGGCTTGGCTACTTGCTCTCCCTTGAGGAGCTATATTGAGGTGGGAGTCTTTCCAACTGCTTGGCGCAGACCTAACTGTGGTTCGTGTTTTTATGAGTGATGAGTAGAGTTGAGTGAACACCTGGACGTTCGAGTTCGGAGGGTCCGAACGAACTTTGGAAAAAAGTCCGGGTTCAGCACCGAACGTTGCCCGAACGTTATCCCGGACCCCATTGAAGTTAATGGGGACCCAAACTTTTAGGCACAAAAATGGCTGTAACAAAGTTCTGACAAGTGCTAGAGGGCTGCAAAAGGAAGTAAAATGGGGGTAAGAGTAGGGCAAGTGCCCTACAAAAAATGGGGATAGGGGAAAATAAATTAGAATCAAATAAAAAAAATGGGAAGGGGGGTGGATGTGGAGTAGGAGCCTAGAGGTTGACTAGGCCGTGACCATGGCAGTGTAGGTGGAAGTGGCAGTGGTCGAGGAGGAGGAGGAGGTAGCCAGCACTGTATTTTTTTTTTTGTTTGTTTATAATCAAAATATTGAGGCCTATTCAAAAAAACAAGTATACGAATGGCTGTGTGGGTCCGGTCTAAATGTTTATTCTGCACAAGGTACAGACAAGTCTTGTGGGATCCATGCCTGATTCATTTTAATAAAGATTACTTAGTCCGTACCTAGGGTGTTCTGAACAGACATGGAACACGTCTTATTTGTAAATCTGGCCTGGGTGTGTCGGTAAGCATATGAACAAAAAAACTTATCCGGAGTTATAAAACTAATATTTGTTTGTTTTTTTTTTTATGTCACGACCGATGGAGGAGGAGGAGGAGCTGGTGACGGTGAAGGTGGATGTGACGGTACCAGTGCCGGATCAGTTGGAGATCCGAGGATGAGGTGTAGGTGGGGGGAAGGGTAAAAAAAATAAACTAAGATTAAATAAAAGGGGATAGGGGTAAAAAACATCCCGTGAACGGGAT
>BLSH010518486.1:854143-866436 GCA_018402905.1 Glandirana rugosa | reverse complement strand
ATCCCCACATGAGTGAAAACAACGGTCGTCAAATCCGTAATTACCGACACACAACAATAAAACTCCCCTTGTCCCCTCAAAATAACAACACACAGCCATTAATGCCTAAACTGCTGGCAACAAAAGTGAGTACACCCCTAAGTGAAAATGTCCAAATTGGGCCCAACGTGTCAATATTTTGTGTGGCCACCATTATTTTTCAGTACTGCCTTAACCCTCTTGGACATGGAGTTCACTAGAGCTTCACAGGTTGCCACTGGAGTCCTCTTCCACTCCTCCACGACGACATCACAGAGCTGGTGGATGTTAGAGACCTTGCGCTCCTCCACCTTCCGCTTGAGGATGCCCCAGAGATACTCAATAGGGTTTAGGTCTGGAGACATGCTTGGCCAGTCCATCACCTTTACCTTCAGCTTCTTTAGCAAGGCAGTGGTGCTCTTGGAGGTGTGTTTGAGGTCGTTATCATGTTGGAATATTGCCCTGTGGCCCAGTCTCTGAAGGCAGGAGATCATACTCTGCTTCAGTATGTCACAGTACATGTTGGCATTCATGGTTGCCTCAATGAACTGTAGCTCCTCACTCATGCAGCTCCAGACCATGACACTCCCACCACCATGCTTGACTGTAGGCAAAACACACTTGTTTTTGTACTCCTCACTTGGTTGCCGCCACACACGCTTGACACCATCTAAACCAATTAAGTTTACCTTGGTCTCATCAGGCCACAGGACATGATGGTTCCAGTAGTCCATGTCCTTAGTCTGCTAGTCTTCAGCAAACTGTTTGTGGGCTTTCTTGTGCATCATCTTTAGAAGGGGCTTCCTTCTGGGATGACAGCCATGCAGACCAATTTGATGCAGGGTGTGGCGTATGGTCTGAACACTGACCCCCCCACCCCTCCAACCTCTGCAGCAATGCTGGCAGCATTTATACATCTATTTACCAAAGACAACTCTGGATATGACGCTGAGCATTGCTGTGCATGTGCAATTCCTTTGGTCGACCATGGCAAGGCCCGTTCTGAGTGGAGCCTGTCCCGTTAAACCACTGTATGGTCTTGTGCTGCAGCTCAGTTTCAGGGTCTTGGCAATCTTCTTATAGCCTAGAGTGACCATCTTTATGTACGGCAACAATTCTTTTTTCCGATCCTCAGAGAGTTCTGTGGCATGAGGTGCCATGTTGAACTTCCAGTGACCAGTATGAGAGAGTGAGAGCGATAACACCACAATTAACACACCTGCTCCCCATTCACACCTGAGACCTTGTAACACTAACAAGTCACATGACACTGGGGAGGGAAAATGGCTAATTGGGCCCAATTTGGACATTTTCACTTAGGAACTTAGGGGTGTACTCACTTTTTTTGCCAGCGGTTTAGACATTAATGGCCGTGTGTTGAGTTATTTTGAGGGGACAGCAAATTTACACTGTTATACAAGCTGTAAACTCACTACTTTACATTGTAGCAAAGTGGCATTTCTTCAGCGTTGTCACATGAAAAGATATAATAAAATATTTACAAAAATGTGAGGGGTGTACTCACTTTTGTGAGATACTGTACATCTGTTTTTGAATAACCTATGCCTGTAGAAATCAAATATACAATGGACCCATCTATCTACAATTATATCCAGGCTATTCTTTGTATGGATTGAGAACTACAGAAGACAGTGAATTAAATAATTTATAGGCTTTCCATGTGTATATATAAGGTTTTTTATTTACCCGAGTTACTTTGCAAATATATTTAGTCTTCCAGATGCAAAAATAAATAAATAAATTCACAACTATAGCAGATATGCAAGGCTACTAATGAAGTCACTACAGCTAATATGCTTGAGGCATCTTCCATATTCAGGAATGTCCCTACTGTGCGTGATTATGATCATTAAATCACACAGTGCGGGGCCAATTTTTACAAACTTAATCTGTAGGTTCAGCATTACATTTTTTTTTTCCATATAAGAGAATGAACCTTTATACCTGATTTGTTTTTAGAGCTGTCTTAAGATAAGATGCATATAGGGCAAACAAAATAATCCAATACTCCCGTTTTTAAAGCCTGAAGGCAAATTACAAGGCTGAAAAAGTGTTCTGTGAACTGTACTGTGCGAGAACAGATATTGGTACTGCACAGCTGTCCATGGTGCTGAAACCTAGACTACCATGTAACATATCAAAAAACAAAGGAGAGAAATAGCAGCTGGGGCTTTAACGGTGCTGACAAGTCCCCCTTTAGAAAAACCTATCACAAGAAAATCAGCTTAGTAACAAATGTAATATGATGTAACATAGTGTACTCCTACAAGCATTCCTAAAAAACTGGCTGCAAATCTTCATAACGTATTTCCGTAAGATTAGTCACATGCAGACTACGATTATAAATCGGCTGAAAAGCCACACAACATGTTGAATGCAACTGAATGTATTTATTTTATTTCATCTATATATCACCTTTTTACATTGTTTGTGCTAATTGTATTCAAAAATCACAATTCCCTCTTCAAAATTAATGGTAGATCAATAATAGATTTCCATCATGTGACCTCTGTTGCTATGGTCTGTTAAGGCTTTAATTAGTAGAACCCGGAATGAATGCCTTTTTGACCCTAGAAGCATTAATATGGGCAAACAGTTCAATATACAGTTCACATACACTAATTAGCAAAAGTATTGGGACGCCTGCCTTTACACGCACATGAACTTTAATGTCACGCCAGTCTGTAGAGTTTCATATTGAATTGGCCCACCTTTTGCAACTATAACAGCTTCAACGCTTCTGGGAAGGCTGTCCACAAGGTTTAGGAGTGTGTCTATGGGAATGTGTGACCATTCTTCCAGAAGCCCATTTGTGAGGTCATGCATTGATGTGGGCAAGAAGGCCTGGCTGGCAGGCTCCACTCGAATTCACCCCAAAGGTGTTCTATCAGGTTGAGGTCAGGGCATTCAAGTTCCTCCACCCCAAACTCACTCATCCATGTCTTTATGGACCTTGCTTTGTACACTTGCCCAAATCATTTGGTGAAGGGGGGATTATGGTGTGGGGTTGTCTTTCAGGGGTTGGGCTTGGCCCCTTAGTTCCAGTGAAGAGAACTCTTAAGGCATCAGCATACCAAGGCATTTTGGACAATTTCATGCTCCCAACTTGTTTGGGGGTGGCCCTTTCCTTTTCCAACACGAATGCACACCAGCGCACACAGCAAATTCCATAAAGACATGGATGAGCGAGTTTGGGATGGAGGAACTTGACTGGCCTGCACAGTCCTGACATCAACCCGCTAGAACACATTTGGGTTGAATTAGAGCAGAGACTGCTAGCCAGGCCTTCTCGTCCAACATCAGTGCCTGACCTCACAAATGCGCTTCTGGAAGAATGGTCAAACATTCCCATAGACACACTCCTAAACCTTGTGGACAGCCTTCCCAGAAGAGTTGAAGTTCTTATAGCTGCAAAGGGCGGGCCAACTGAATATTGAACCCTACGGACCAAGACTGGGGTGCCATTAAAGTTCATGTGCATGTAAAGGCAGGCACCCTAATACTTTTGGTAATATAGTGTCATATAATGTATGGGATCTACCTTACCTGTCAAAGGATTTTAAATGTTGTTCAGCCAGTTTTTCTAATCTGGACACTATGTTAAGTTTTAATCATTTACTTTTCTCCACTGCATTCAAAGCAAGACAGCAATTCAGTAAAAGTGACAGTTTCTCAAAAAAAAAACAAGACCCCCACAAACTGATATTCACCATTCTCACACTCCCTTGCTGCTCTGTTACTCCAATGTGCAAGCTCACAAGTTATATAGAGTAATGGCCCCATTCCCCTTGCTCAAATGACAGTGTTTGGGCCTTACAATTGGCCACTTATGCCTTAGTACTGCATACTGGGAGAATATGACATTCTCCCCCAAGCACCAACAGAGTAATGGAGAGGCAGGGGAGGACAATAAAGGATGTGGGGAAGAGGGTTGTTCTTTTAAAAAAGACTGTCACATTGCCATTTTAAGCAAGAAGGTTCTTTATAGCAGACCTTCACTGAAAAAGTGAAAGCACCCCTCATCCCCCTACCCACCCCCAATACATTTGCGTTTTATTGGTTTTTTTTTACTGGGAGCGGGTACCTCTTTTAGACAGATACCATCCCTTCTCCACATGTCTATAAGTGTGGAGATGTTCATTAGTCTAACTGGAAGTGGGCAAGGCTAATAACACTCTTGGTATGTTAGTACAGCAGAGACACTGGGGTTGATTTAGTAAAGGCAAACAGGATGTTTTCAAGGGAAATTCTCCCAGAGCTTGGTGAATGAGGTAAATATTTACTGACGTCCAACATCCAATAATATGCAATCAAAAATACTGCTGTTGTTGATTACTTCCCTATAAGTCATGTAATGCACCTATGCTTCTACTTGCTACCTGTTATTGTTATGGTCACGTGTTCATTTGCTTACACCTGAATACCCTGTACAAAGAGAGTGCCTTTTTTAGACAGATACCATCTCCCACATCCTCACATCTTGCCTAGAAGAGAAAGATTCTGGGTCATATCACACTGTCTCACTGGGCCACACCTGCACATTGGGGAGCTCACTGTGATTCCTCAGGAAGTCACCGCCAGCTCCCAAATCCACGATGGATATCCACAGAGGTGAGAAGAATCAAATGCAGTAAGGCAGCGCTGGACCTCATGGACAGGTAAATATCTGATTTTTAAGTCATCAGCTTCTGTATTTGTACTTGCTGACTTTGATTTATTTATTTTTTACATGGGTGAAGTTCCTCTTTAAAGTTGAGTTCCACTGTTTTAAAAGTCAGCAGCTACAAAAAGTGTAGCTGCTGACTTTTAATAATCAGACACTTACCTGTCACATGGTCCAGCGATGCGGCCGCCCGCTGCCTCACTCCTCTCCCCCTCCTCCGTGTGGCACTGGCATAGCAAGTGTGGGCGCCTGGCTTTGGCTTCAAAGCCGGGTGCGCACTGCGCATGCACAAGCCGGGCGCATACTGCGCATGCACGAGCCTTACTGCATGCTGTGAATGGCCAGGCAATCTTTTGGGACCAGTGACGTGTCCCAGAAATCGCCGAGAGGGAGGGGGGACAGGTGAACTTCCTTCCGGCTCTGTGGCGCCAGGAGAGGAAGTGGGAGCTGGATACCTGTCAAAAACCAGGTAACCCCCCCAAAAAAATGACATGCCAATTGTGGCATGTCAGGGGGTCACCCTCACTTACAGTGGAAGTTCCACTTTTGGGTGGAACTCCGCTTTAAAGAACATCAACTCACCAATGATGCACTCTTTCCTTTATAACCACTTCAGATCCGTGCCATAGCCGACTGACGGCTACAACACGGATCTCCATTGCCAAGAGGCCGTCAATAGACGTCCTCCCCTTTTGCCCATGCTGGGCGCGCACGCGCACTGCCACGTGAGCGTGCCCGCGCGTAGGGCGGACTAAATGTCTGCCATAGACCCGCAATCTCATCACAGAGAGCTGGAACGGGGAACCGCCGATGTAAACACATCGGTTCCCCGCTCTGTGAGGGGGGGCATGACAGATCTACTGATCCCTGTCACTGGGATCAGTTAGATCTGTCATGTCCCTGTTAGCCCTGCCCCCCCACAGTTAGAACACATATACGGAACACATTTAACCCCTTCACTGCCCCCTTAGTGTTAACCCCTTCCCTGTCAATGACATTTATACAGTAATCAGTGTCTATTTTTAGATCTGATTGCTGTATAAATGTCATTGGTCCCAAAAAAGTGTCAAAAACGTCCGACATGTCTGCAGCAATATCGCAGTCCCGATAAAAATCGCAGATCGCCGTCATTACTAGTAAAAAAAATAATAATAAAAATGCCATAAATAAATTCCCATAGTTTGTAGGCGCTATAACTTTTGTGCAACCCAATCAATATACGCCGATTGCGATTTATTTAACCAAAAATATGTAGAAGAAAATATATCGGTCTAAACTATTGAATACATTTGTTTTTTTATGTTTTATTTTTGGATATTTATTATAGCAAAAAGTAAAAAATATTGTTCTTTTTTCAAAATCGTTGCTCTTTGTTTGTTTATAGCGCAAAAAATACCACCATAAAAGAGCTTTATTTGTGGGGAAAAAATTACATCAATTTTATTTGGGTACAACGTCGCACGACCGCGCAATTGTCATTCAAATAGTGACAGCGCTGAAAACTGAAAATTGGTCCAGGCAGGAGGGGGATTTAAGTGCCCAGTAAGGAAGTGGTTAAACAGCAACTATTTTGCAGCATTTGTTGGATTCGCTGTTCTGTGCAATAGAGTTAAACCTGACTGACTACCAGATTGGTGTAATGTAGAAATACATTTAAGTATTTCTTATTAAAGACATAGGTGGATTAAATTGTTTTTTCATACCTGCCTACACTTACACTTTAATTGAAATGTCTCTGAATTACATATTGTATCAATTTATAAATGTCTGTTAATTTATCTGGAGTCATAAAAATATACGTGCCTTGCTCCAAATATTACACAAGTTTATCTCAGATATACCCACATGTAGGAGATAGCTATATTGGGTTATGAGGGCAACTGTGATAGGATCAGTGAAGTAAAAGGGACCAAAAATAACTGTCAAAATCATAAGACCAATACTAACCTTGGCAGAATGCTGGCATTCTTGTCATACATTTGGAAACACTCTCATGTAATAATACACATTAAAATCCTGTGACAATCACTGCATGAACACACACACACACACATGATCGTGGATGTATCATATATCCATTTCTCAGATGTTGTCTCCATGTGAAATAAACAACATGATTCATAGTGCATAGTCAGTTGTGCTAAAATAACAATAATAGATGTACCTTTACTCCTTGTTGTGATGAACCTTAATATTAACCACTGATATGATCTGGTTAGACAAGCCTTATCCTGTACCATGACATTTTATTCTATATTGCCTGCCCTGACCTTACAATTCACACTGTTTATTGAGCTGTGTGTTTCTGAATACCACCGCAACAGGGCACACTGAAATAAACTACTTACTATGTGCCCTCTTCACACTTAAAGTGATTGTAAAGTCTTGTTTCTTTTCCTATAAAAATAACAAACATGTTTTCATTACCTGTTCTGTTGCAGTGGATTTGCAGAGACCAGCCCAGATCCTCCTCTTATCAGGTCCCTCTTCTGTGATCCTGGCCTCTCCCTCCTGTTCAGTGCCCCCCCACAGCCAGCAGCTCCCTATGGGGGCACCCAAGCCAAGTAACAGCTCCCTGTGTCCATTCAGAGCCCTGACCCCTCTCTCCCCTTGGCTAGCTGACTTTGATTGACTGCAGCAGCAGCTAATGGCACCACTGCTGTGTCTCAATAAATCAGGAGGGAGAATCTTGGATGGCTAAGACACTTGTGGACATCGTTGGATAGAGAGGGATGTCAGGTGAGTGTTAGGCGGGTTGAGGGGGGCTGCTCCACACAGAAGGCTTTTATTTTAATGCATAGAATGCATTAAGTTAAAAAAAATTCAAGCTTTACAACCACTTTAAGCCTAGTACACAACCCAGGGGGTTGAATGAAAAAAAACGGACAAATCAGATCAGAGCCACTGTACTAACAATCCGACATTAGTACAGCGATCGTCCCTGCTGAGCTATTGTGTTCTGACAGGGGGATGCCCTCCCCACTAGAACACTCTGGTCAGCGCTTTCTACCATTGACTGAGAGCGCTGAGCGGGAGCCAGTCAGCTGCTGGTTTTCCAGCATGCACCTCCGACAGAAGCCGGCCAAAGCCAGCTTCTATTGGACTGGCTGCCATATACACGGGCCGATGTTGCCCAGCATTCAGCCCATTTGTTCTAGGCTTTACATGTGCAGTGCTGTACAGAAATTATGCAGATCAACAGACACTGTGTGAACAAGCCCAAAGTATCTGTCTTGACAAACAAAAAACACACATTTGCATGCACACATTTCAATTTATTTCATCTCTGTAAAATCTTTGGAAGTACAAAAAAATACCCATTGATCTGCCAGAAATCCAATGTGCTCCCTGTTTAACTGAAGGTGCAGTGCTTTTTCTGATCTGAAATAATAAGCAAATTTATTGAACATGATTGGATAATCTTTGTAAAGTGAATGTTTACAATTTTAACTAAGCTAAGGGAAAATCTCCCTGAAAAATGAACAGCCTCTGTGCTTTTAGTAAATTAGCCTTAGTATGTTGTTCTGTCAATACAGATAGTTAAGTGCTGAATGCATTTCTGGCAGGATCTATGGGTATTTTTAGCATTTTTTAAGGGATAAAACATGAGGGAATGTGCATGCATTTTTTATTTTACTCTGACATACACTTTAACCAGTCCTAAAATATATGATTTTGTGCTGCTGCCTTCACCTCCCCTAAAGTACGAGTTATTGATCCCATGCTGTCTGCCCCATCTATGTGTTTGTTCTTGGACCCGTTACTCCTTCTGATGCTGCTTCACTCCAGTATGCATACACTTTGTTTTACCTTCAGATGGCTCCGGTTTAGTGAGAGGCTCAGAGTTTACCATACTCTATATCAGCTGCTCAAATACTTGGCAACTCTTCTGACAATTACAAAGTAAAGTAAGATTCGATTTATATCACACAGTATATTTACCTTGTGTACTTTAAAGGCTATATCAAATTGTATTAAACAGTGTATAATTTGTTGAAAGCAACCCTTTGTATGAGCTAAAAATTGAGCTGTTGTGACTTTAAAGTGTGTTTCCACTTTTGTAGTAACATGTGAGAAAACTCCACTATATGCTTGCTATGTGTTTTCATTCACACAGCATACCTAAAAAAAAATATAAAAATTAATTCTTACCTTTTAGATGTTTTTTTCAGGGGCAGGTGTCATGGTTGACTGCAAGCATTTCTCAGGTAGCCGTTCAGTTAAGTTAACCACTTCAGCCCCGGAAGAATTTTGCACTTTAGGACCAGAGCACTTTTTGCGATTCGGCGCTGCGTCGCTTTAACTAACAATTGCGCGGTCGTGCGACGTTGTACCCAAACAAAATTTGCGTCCTTTTTTTCCCACAAATAGAGCTTTCTTTTGGTGGTATTTGATCGCCTCTGCGTCATTTCTGATCGCCGCTATAAACAAAAGAAGAGCGACCATTTTGCAAAAAAACCCAAATTTCTTACTTTTTGCTAAAATTCAAATCCAAAAAAAATATAAAAAAACATTTTTTTTCACCGTTTTTGGCCGATTTATATAATTCCTCATATTTGCGATAAATAAAATCGCAATTGGTGTTTATTGATTGGTTTGCGCAAAAGTGGCCGCGTTTACGAATGATGAGAATTCATTTCTGGGTTTTTTGTTTTTTTTACTAGTAATGGCGGCGATCTGCGATTTTTAGCGGTAATGCGATATTGGGGGGGACATGTCGGAACATTTTGACACTTTTTTGGGACCAATGACATTTATTCAGCGATCAGAAATTTAAATGTCCACTGATTACTGTATAAATGTCATTGGCAGTGAAGGGGTTAACCTGCAGGGGGAGAGCTAGGGGTTAACTGTGTTCCCTGGGTGTGTTCTTACTGTGGGGGGGTTGGGCTAACATGGGCATGAGAGATCTAACTGATCCCAGTGACAGGGATCAGTAGATCTCTCATGCCCCACTGACAGGGCGGGGAACTGCCGTGTTTACATCGGCAGTTCCCCGTTCTTTTCCCTGTAGCCGCTCATCGCGGCTCGCCGGCGGACATCGGGTCCGTCCGAGCCGCGGGCACACTCCCCAGGAGTGCGGCGGGAGCGCGCGCGCGCGCCCCCTGGTGGCCAAATGCGAACCGCTGCTTATTTACGGCGATTCGCGCAGGGCTCCCCGACTGCCGCCGTGAAAAGACGGCGCGCGGTCGGGAACCGGTTAAGGAAAGTGGAAAATATTGCTGGACTGTAGGGTTATTTCACTGGCATCTTAAAGCATTGATGTTGATGTAAATCAGGGATCCTCAAACTATGGCCCTCCAGCTGTTGCAGAACTACACATCCCATGAGGCATTGTAAAACTCTGACATTCACAGATATGACTAGGCATGATGGGAATTGTAGTTCCTGAACAACTGGAGGGCCATAGTTTGAGGACCCCTGATGTAAATTATGCATTTTCCAGGTAGGCATCTTCTACACCCCAAATGATCTCCATGGAATCCTGGGTTTGTAGGGTAATGTAACAAAAATGGAAATTGAAGTGCCACACCACTGATCAGGGGTCCAGACACAACTTTATTCCCATAAAAAGCGATTCCAATGTCAATGTGATTCGAGGGTCCAAGAACATACCCTACATCAGGGCCAGAAAAAAACATAAGGATGTCTCCATATCAGTCAGATATCTGTACAATAGCATGCTGGAGTCATTTAAAATGAAATACCCAGCGGTCAATAATATTGGTAGTGTAAAAACTAATGTCGGGTAACATTATATAGATAATCAATATATAGGAACCTCAGACTAATGTGAGAATATTAATAATAATAATTAACCTTTTGTTAAGAAAGACAGTGTTTAAATCTAGTACAGCTAATTAGATATCTGCTTCCAGACAGCGTTAATTATGGTAACACAGCTACCCAGCCCCAGCTCCTCAAAACAAAGAGAACTAAGTAGAATGTTTCCTTGCTGGAATTTCAAAAAAAAAAAAAAAATCATCTACACATGGAAGCTGCAGTTTTTTACTTTTTTGTAAAAGTTTTGTGAATGGGGTCATTTTTCCAACTTGACTACAAAAGTGGAAATACCTTATAAGTAATGCCTTTAATGCAGAGATATACAAATATAGGATACTAACGGCCTTTGGTTTGCAACAAGCAGCTCAGTTAAAGTATCTTATACTGCCAGTCAAAGAACAGAGAGCTCCCGTGATCAAATAGTATTTTATTTCCCTAAAACCTTGTGCACTGAGAACAGATGCAGCCTTATTAGGTGTTCTTAAGAGCATGCTACATAACTGCCTAGGCGTGAAAAGTTTTCATTGAAAACAGATGCATCACTAAATGAATAAAAACATAAGCATTCCTCTTCCATTAAGAATCCTTTATGAGTTGTGTCATTTTTTTCAGAATGTTCACTTCATTGTTCTTTCTTTTTTTTTCCAGAACAAAGCACAGAATATTCCCACCTAAGACACATATAATAATAATCTAATTATTATAGGGTAGATGTCTTCTTATCAGCAGCTAGGCAAGCTATTCTTTCAGACAACATGTATACTTTTCTTGGCTCTTCTCTTTGAAGAGATCTATTTAGTTTTCTCAGCAGGATGTCAGATTTCACATTTGTCTCTTGACGATTGGGAAGGTTTGGATTTTTGTTAAGATGTTTCTTTTTAACTGGTAGGCTTCTCACATGAACAGATGTGATGGTGAAAATTCTGTAAAGGATTAACCTCACATTATGAGAAAGACAACAGAAAATGAATCATTTCGATTTAAATAGGAATCTTCATCACTTAGACTACCAATAGACATATTAGAACTGCCTTTTTCAAAGTATTTACTAAGGAGGAACCCTTGAAATACTTTTTAAGTCATAGAGAATCCCTGCTAGAAATTGTTATATCCACTGACCATGATGCATGAACATGATCAATTAGATGTAGTTATAATAATGAATGCAAGAATACAGAATATGAAAGTTATATCATCCATGTACGCTAAGTAGTTAGTTACCTGAGAAGCAAAAACAGGGGCTCCATTTGTCCTATGTAAAAGAATAGTGCAGCGCTAAAATACCATCATCAAATGAGATCAGTAAGAACAATTCATTGGAAAAGTTAATAAACAAGTTCATAAGTAGTGTTGAGCGAACCCGGACTGTAACGTTCGGGTCCGTACCGAACTTTCGGGTGTCCGGGGCACGGACCCGGACCCGGACATTTCAAAAATCGTTCGGGTTCGGTCCGGGGTTCTGCTATTTTACTCCACGTGTTGAGAAGCTGCAGGGCAGCCAATCAACAAGCGTTTCACTGGTTTGCCCTTAGAAGCCATCACAGCCATGCCTACTAATGGCATGGCTGTGATTGGCCAGTGCATCATGTGACCCAGCCTCTTTATAAGCTGGAGTCACAGTGCTGCAGTCACATGCTCCTTGGGTTAGTGTAGGGAAAGGAAGCTGACAGCGTGAGGGAGAGATTTGAGACATTTTAAGACCTGATCCTGCATCCTGCGGGACGTCGAAGAGTTGTGCACCTCATTTTATCGTCTTGGGGCCTGGCTTGGGCTTGCTAAAAACTTTACAGGCCCAGGCCCAGGCACG
>BLSH010518486.1:832185-846338 GCA_018402905.1 Glandirana rugosa | reverse complement strand
TGTGTGTAACACTTTAACTAAAACCGGGACAAACCATACTACTGTTCTGCAAACATCTGGAAACTGTGTGTGAAACTATAGCAGAGAGAAGAACAGGGATATGGGTTCGCTCTGCTATAGTTTCACATAGAGTTTTTAGATGATTTTAGAACAGTGATATCACATGTCCCCATTTCTTTGTAGGGCACTTGTCCCACCCTTACCCCCATTTCCTTCCTTTTGCAGACCTCTAGGACTTTCCAGGACTTTTTTTACAGCCATTTTTGTGCCTAAAAGTTTGGGTCCCCATTGATTTCAATGGGGTTCGGGGTCCGGGACAAAGTTCGGGTTCTGTCCGGACTTGAACCCGGACTTTGTCCCGAAGTTCGGCCGAACCAGCAGAACCTGGACTTCCAGAAGTTCGCTCAACTCTAGTCACTGCTGCTCTCTCTTCTTGGGTGACTGGTCTGGTATCCACTCCTCTCTGTAGTTTTCTGCAGGCAGCCTGAAGTGGGTGGGCTTGCTGGGCCCATCCCACAGCTATGCTCTCTGCACAGACTATGCACAGCAAAGCAATGATGTCACTGCTACTTGTATAAGTTAATATCTATTTTTGCTGTAGCTTTTGTTGCAAACTCGACATGACTCCATGCAATGGAACACATCATAGATGATATAGGCATATGAAAAACCAGGCATATAAAAAGTGACCCACAATAGCATTCGTAGTTTATATTATTCCAAAATAGAACATTAATAGGTGAGCTAGTTGTTACCATTTGTTACATTTGTCACAAATAATCACCTCAATTTGACCAACATTTTTCTGACCATATTTGCATTTAAATGATTGTTCTCTTTTTAAAAACTTGTGAAGATTCTCCTATGCGTTAGAAAATCTCTGCAGGTAATACCTATGCTGATTATCTTTTATAAATGTGTTCCATTGCTCAATTATAACAGTTACATTTTGGATCCATGGTATCATTTATGTAAACTGGGCCATGAACTGTAACTCTAAGAAGCTTATCAGTTATATGCACATTTTCAGGTACTGCTCAGTTACCATTCTGAGTCCCGACAATCACTACTGTATAATGTATGCAGCAGAAATTAGTAAGGGCATTAGTTTAACTTTGGGAAGTTACAATATACTGCAAGTACAGGTTGAGCTTATCGTCGCTCAATTTCCATTACCTACTGCAGTAATGTTCAATTCTCTACTAATTATTTTATCAATAGGATAATGTAAAAGTGCCAAACAGTTTCCAGGCTGAAACCCACAAATATAGAAGCAGGCATAATGTTGGCTATTTATCTTTACTGCTCTAATCTGAAGTCATGATAATGAACTCAATACACTGTGCAATGCTAATGTTTAATGAAGACCCAAGTGCGGTTTATAACATATATTAAAGGGATTTATGGTGCAAGTATGTGCCAATAACCAGAGTACACAGTCAAAAAATGTTCTTGTCTCTGCATTAAGAGCTATTTAATGTAAGAGAGAGACAATGAAGTTAACCATACAAATGAACTCCCATGCATGTAGGCACACTAAGATATCTGCATATGTTTTTATCAAATCCCACCTGTTTTAGGGTAGATGAACATGGGGCTTAAAGGTAACTATTGTGTATGATGGTAAAAGATATTACTTATTAGAAGTTACAGTCCAGGTCCCGGAGGCAGAACGGCAGTCTGTCTAGGTAAACAAGGCAGATCGCCATTCTGTTAGTAGTCAAGACAGAGATCCTGTGTTTCTGCTAAGCAGGAACACATATCTCTGTCTTCACACTGTTAAATCACATTCCCCACAGTAAGCAAGCACCCCCCAGGAAAATGTGAGTGTGATCGCCCGTGCTACTATCTTATTCAGTGATAATAATAAAATAATAATGAAAATTGTGTAGTGGATGCTGTAATACCTTCTTACCGTATAGAGATATACGGTATAGATACTGTATAGGTACGATATAGAGATAGAAAAATGTATAAATGATACTGCACAATCCTTAAAGTTGCTGACGTGTGAACAGTATGTGTATCAATTCATATATGGCCAGTGCAAAGATCTCATGACCACATAATAACAGAATAAAGTGACTCAGTGCTTAAATGAATAATGGACAATATTGCTAGTCCTTGAACATGATTAAATATCACAAGCCATCTCATGTCTCTCAATCAATTAATAACCTTATCAAAAAATCAAAATGAATAAACAATAACAATAACGAAGTATAATAGTGACTCAGTGCTCCAAACAAACACTGTGCTAAGCTGTGTGGTTCATAAAACAGTTCATTAACCAAATAGTGCTAATAGTTCACCCGTTCGACTAATTTCAAGTGATTGACTGCTCCACAATAAATAAAGTCTTTCATAAGGTTCTCAAACTCAGGAGAAAAGAGCCTGTTTGGTGGATCCTCATACGCCACCAAAAAGACTTCTTGTGCCGCTACCACCACCAACCATGCTCACAAAACTCTCACCTTAGATATGCCACCAGATCAGAATAGAGGTATGCCTTCACTCTGGGGTTCTCTCCTCCACCTCCACCTGCGTCTATGGGACCCACGCTGGATCCTGCCACTTGTTGGCACTGACATATGTAGTGTTATGAGAATGAAACAAACAATAGGGCTCCCATAGTGTAAAACCACAGTATAACAAACTCTGTATTACTTAAAAATACCTGCTTACAAATAGGAATAAATATTGCGTGTAAAGATAAAAACAATGCCGATCTACGCCCTTCACATTACTTCCGGTGTACTGCATGATTCGGCCACGCCCTACGCGTTACGTCACACCATGTGGCTTCCTCAGGGGAACAGGATTGGTCGTTTGTTCATTCTATTTATGTCATGGGACTGGAAGTGTCACAGCAGCCATTGTGTTGTAGATTGGACTACATTATCAACTGTGGCCATTTTTCGTGTGATGTTTTCCCTTATGCTGTGGAACGGGAGCACATCGTCAGCTGATTGCCAGGGTAATGATATCCTACACATCGCATTCAATCTCTATGCAGTTTAACCACTTCAATACTATGCACTTAGAACACTTTCCTACCAGACCAATTTTCAGTTTTCAGTGCTGTTGCACTTCGAATGACAATTGCGCGGTCGTGCGACGCTGTACCCAAACATTTTTTTTATCATTTTGTTCCCAGAGATAGAGCTTTCTTTTGGTGGTATTTGTTCACCCCTGCGGTTTTTATTTGTTGCGCTACAAATAAAAAAAGACCGAAATTTTTGAAAAAAAAAAATTCTCTATTTTTGTCACAAAACTTTGTAAATAAGTACATTTTCTCCATCACTGGTGGGCACTGATGAGGCAACACTGACAGGCACTGATGTGGCAGTACTGATTGGCACTGATGAGGCGGCACTGATGAGGTGGCACTGATGATGAGGCACTTATATGCAGCAATGATGAGCACTGTTAGGCGGCACTGATAAGCAGCACTGATGGGTACTGATAGGTGGCACTGATATACAGCACTGACAGGCACTGATATGCAGCACTGACGGACACTGCTAAGTGGCACTGATGGGCACTCATAGACAGCACTGATTGGCACTCATAGGCAGCACTGGGCACTGATAGGCGGCACTGATGGGCACTGGTAGGTGGCAATGGTGGGCACTGATATGTAGCACTGGTATGCATTGATAGGGGCACTGGTAAGCACTGATAGGGCACTGGTGGGCATATATACTGATAGGGGCTCATTCCCTGGTGGTCTAGGGTGGCATCTGAAGGTGGCACTGAGTGCCATCCACATTGGGCACTATGTCTCTTACCTGGTGGTCTAGGGGGGGTCTCCCTGGTGGTCCAGATCGGCTCCCTGGTGATCCCTGGTTGGCTCCCTGGTGGTCCTGGGTGGGCACATCCCTGGTGGTCCCTGGGCAGGCTCCCTGGTCGTCTAGGGTGGCGATCCGAGGGAGGGCTGTGCTGATAAATCATCAGCACAAACCCTCCCTGTCAGGAGAGCAGCTGATTGGCTCTCCACTCCTCAGGTCTGCAGACCTGAGTACAGGAAAGCCGATAAACGGCTTTCCTGTGTTACACTGTGACCAGCCGTGATTGGTCACGGCTGATCACATGGTAAAGTGTTTCGGATGGAAGCACTTTACCGAGATCGGTATTGCGGGGGGTCAGGCTGACCTCCCACACCACCGATCACCGCGATGCGCGCCCCCCCCCCCCGGCGCGCGGCGGCTTGTTATCCTGAGGACGTCATATGACGTCCAGTCAGGATAACTAAGCCACTTCCCGGCCGTCATTTTGCATACGGCGGTCGGGAAGTGGTTAAGGTTAAACCGCTTCTCTTTTCATTTTAGCAAATGGCCACGTGTCTTTTTAAATTCTCTTTCACGGAATAGCTTTTTCACTATTGTGGGGTCACCACCAGTACAGTATTTGTACATTGAAATCATATCCCCTCTCAATCGTCTCCTCTCCAGGGAGAATACATTCAATGCTTGTAGTCTTTCCTCATAGCTGAGATCCTCCAGTCCCTTTATTAGCTATGTTGCCCTTCTCTGGACCCTCTCTAGCTCCAGCACATCCCTCCTAAGGACTGGTGCCAAGAACAGGACAGCATACTCAAGATGCTGCCGCACCAGAGTCTTGTATAGTGGGAGAATTATTGTTTTATCTCTGGAGTTAATCCCCTTTTTAATGCATGCCAATATTCTGTTTGCTTTGCTTGCAGCAGCTTGGCATTGCATGCCATTGCTGAGCCTGTGATCTACTAGGACTTGTTTATAGGACAAAAATTATAAACCACAGAGGTGATTAAATACCACCAAAAGAAAGCTCTATTTGTGGGAAAAAATAGAACATCAATTTTTTATTTGGGTACAATGTCGCACAACCACGCAATTGTCGGTTAAAATAACGCAGTTCTGTTTTGCAAAAAAAAATGGCCTGATCATGAAGGGAGTAAACCTTCTGGAGCTGAAGAGGTTAAAGCTAAAAACCTTGGAAATTAAAAGACTACCCTTGCGGTGGTGATATCAGCCCCTGTACTACAAGTGTTAATGCTTATTTTTAGCTAGGGTACCAGTAAAAAGAAATGTTAGCACTTTATTTCTCTAATTTGCACACTCTCCATGAAACCACTTGTCTTTAGGCTTCATTTGTTGTTTGCACACTGACATCATCACATACAACACAGGACCAGTAGTTGTGCATTGGAAGTCAGAATGCAGAGGACTTACCCACAACTAAAGTGTCAGAGGGAAGAGAAGAGTGCTGGCTACTGGGGGAATGAGGCATAAGGTAAGTAAAAGTGCTTTTTAATGGCTCACCAGGCAAAAACGAGCATTGATCACTTGCAGTGTGGAGGGAGCCCAATATCACGGGTAGTTTTTCTTTTTTCCAGAGATCAGCTTTAATTTAATATTTCAATTTCCAACTGAAAAGAGAGCGTAACATTCAAAGAAGCTATTTAACCACAGGGAGGACATTTTTTTTATACAGGGACATCTATGTTTCCTATAGGTGATTTAGTACAAAGGCAAGACTGAATTAATATGCATTAAGCATTCCTTTTTGGCTGCTGAGAAAGAATTTTATCCATAACATAATAATCACTTTCTATCATCAAGCACACCTGGGAAAACTGCTGCACAAGAAAAAAGCTGTCTTCAATCATATAGTAAATCAGATATTTTGTCTGTCAAACTAAATAGTTAGATTTTCCAACGAGAAAGGAGCATATTTTCTCTTCCATCAGAAATAACTCCATTATGGTGGAAAGAAAGGTTTGAAGCAGAAAATGCAATTTAAAAGTTTAACATTTTTCAGAGCCCTTCCTGTTGTCATTTGTTTAGAAAATCCCACGTGGATGCCATTCGTGTCCTTCTTCCTGCTGCCATTTCATAATTCGTGAGTCCTACACCAAATGCTGTAAAACAGAGCTGTCAGAGTAGACGCCAATTATTCTGCCTGCATGCATTTAAAATGAGGAAGGAATTAAAATGAGAAGGACATGGAAGCATGGAGAAAGCATACAAACTTTATATAGATGTAGCGTTACCCCCGTGAGGGCCACTAAAGATATTGTAGCCCAATGGTTGCCCAGACCTTGCAAGTCTCCTGACACCTGGGTTCAGACATGTCTGCAATATTAAATATAATGCACAGACACCAAACTAGGACATGGTAAACAGATGAGGTTTACTTTAAGCTTGACGGTTAACAGTATCAACAGAAAGTGATTTAAACAAATATGAGGCTATGATTGAACTCTTGATACAAATGTATAACAAGTTTATGGATATAGTCCTCAATAGAATAAAACAGCAAACAGTAACCTGATCAAGGCCTATGGCTGCAGGTCAGAAAAGGAAAGAAGAATGACCAGTTTTATGTCAGACTACTCCCCTTTTGACTCCTGCTGTCACAACCCGTTAAACACAAACACTCAACACTGTTTGATATGTTGTGCACAAGTATATGACCTGGTCTTTAAGAAAAGGTTCCTTGATAATAGGGGCTGGTCAAATGCCCCATGTTCCTTTCTTTGTGTGTGTGTGTGTGTGGTGGCGTCCTTTTGATGCAAATGTCTTGAATCTTCAGCTAGCTCAAGTGAAGGGGCCCAATGTAACTTTAAGTAATGACATTCAGGCAGTATAATAGTTGTTGTAGATGTCTCCTTATAGAGCTTTAATGAGGTAGGCAAAGTAAAGGTGTCTGTATGCAGTTTATTTAGGTGAAGAGAAGGTGGGCTATTGCCTGCTCACCAGTCTGAATGATGCCAGGCTCAAAAGATGACAAGAGGATCCTGCAGCTGGCTCCTGCAGATGCTGTGCTCAGGGAATGATGCTTGGCCGCACGCTCCTCGATGCCACAGCTCAGCTGGATCTGCAAGGCAGGGGACGATGATGACCTTCCGACTGTCGATGGGCCAGCCAGACACTGCAGACAAAAGATGTGTCCCCACCTGCTCACCAAAGGCTCTCCCTTGTTGCCTAGGCTACAGCACTGGCTTGCTCTCCCTGACCATCCGGGTCACTACTTTCAGATGAAGGCCGTGGTCTCAAGAGACTGACTTCTCCCTTCTCCAGGCTGTTTATACCTTCTCCCAGCATTCTGTCTCCTCCCTCCAGCCGGCTGGAACTTGTAGTCCACAACAGTTCAAATTCAGTGTAAATTTGGCTTTCAGGACTACGTGTCCCAAGATCATTTGCTCTTCTCACACAAGAACTCACTCAGTCTGCATTCAGGATGTGGTAAACAGAGTCTGTGCTGAGCACTAGGGGAAACAGTGTCCCCTGTCACGGCAGGCAATTTAGCCAGCTCCTGCCTACATAGAAAACCTGTAAAATGCCCTAATGGAATTTGAAATCATTGTATCAAAGGTATGCATGCAGATCACAATTCCAATATGATATAATGAACCATTAGAAAAAAACACAAAGCACACAGGGATACCACTAAAACATATGACACAAGTGCAGATAGTGGCCTGGTTTACTACTTCTACTGTATGTATCACTTTGCTTACTACCAGTAAGGCCTCATACACACGGGCGTATATAAAAAAATAAACAAAGCGTCGGGCCCAACGTCAAGGAAAAAAAGGCGACGTTTTTCGACGTTATGTATTGACGTTTTTCAGCGTTAGTGAGCGTCGGCGTCAATAGGTGTCAATAGGCGTTTTTTTAAAAAAAATCATCCCTCTGCTATTTTTCAACCTAAAAACGTCGGCGTCAAAAAACGCCGGTAAACGCCGGTACAATATTAGTTGGCGTTTGTTGGCGTTAGTTGGCGCTTTGTGGCGTCGGCGTCAAAAAACGCCAACATTTTGCAGTCTCAGAACGCGAGGGCTGTGGGTTCTACTTTCTGCTCACTAACGCCGACGCCACCTACAGCTCAAAAACGCTGACGTTTTTATGGGGCCATTGACTAACATGGGGAGCAGAAAAAAACGTCAGTAGACGCCGGCGTCAAAAAACGCCCGTGTGTATGAGGCCTAATAGTAAAACACACTACCTTGAAAAACAGTTTTGTTAGGAATTTGCTACTCATTTTTGTAAAGAGAACTTCATCAGCACAAGATTTACTTTTTACAAAGAAAGTACAATGTGAAACAGGATAGGAGGTGTAGCTGACACCCAAACAGAGTCCCAGCCTATTGCAGTTGCCTCCATGCAAACTTGCCCTTAGGGCCCAAGACAAGAGCCTTAGTCTGGGAGAAAAGGCTGTACACCTCTGTTCCCATGGCAGAAAGCCATAAGAGCAAAGGATGAAGTCTTTTTGCAGGGCTGCTAAGGCTATAACATGTGATCATAAGAATTTAACTTGCAGAGTCAAGGGAGTGACCACTTAGTAACTGTAGGGAGTACTTAAGGGGGGCATGAACTAGTGAAGCTATAATGTGCAGGCACCTATAGATGCTTGCACATACCTGCAGGATCCAGCTGCTACTGACCACCTCCAACAGTGAGCGATAAATTCCCCGTATGTGTGTGGTCCACTATCTCTATTTATATGTAGCAGTGTAGCAGTATTGCTGAGCTCAAAGCTACTGTGACAGAGGAGACGGTGTGCATGTGAGGGTTTTGACTAAATTGGGAGTGTCTTAGCATTGTCCTAGCAGGATGGAATGATACCATCTCTGGAAGTTTTCAGTCAGGCTTCAGGAGGTACATAGATGGCCAGGGGAGGGCTGGGCCAGGGGGCAGGGTGGCAATTGCCCCCCAGGCCACCCCAACTTACATTCGAAATGGCTGGTGGCCATTGCTCGCTGACAATATTTCCTTTTTGTGGAGGAAGTAGGGGCCAGGGGCATGGCCGCCAACTAACTGCAAGCAGAGGGGGTCGCCCAGGGCCAGCCCTACCATGGATGATGTCTATTATAGGAGCGGGACTTCGTATGATAGCATCAGAGCCAGGTAAGCAGGAGATCCCCGCTCTTTGTAAAATGGCAGCTCTCCTCTTTCTGCATTGCAAGCTGCTTTGGATGGGCATGGGTAAGGCTGCATTGATGGGCACTAATGAGGCTGCAGAGCTATGATGAGGCTGCATTGATGGGTACTGATGAGGCTGCACCTCCTTTGTTGCTATTAACTTTAAATTATGTTACCACATTGTATCATATTTGTTTTGCTTCATAACATCAATATCTATTATTAAACCAGGTGGGCATGGATGGCGAGCTGATTAGGTGGTTCAATGGGCCACTTTACTGGACTTGCCGCCCAGGCCTAAGGCTGCCAGCCCTCTCCTGTAGATGGCCTACACCATAGTAAGGACATTATTCAAATTTGGTCAGAGCTCTACAGTTTGTTTTAATTTACAGACTCCCACCCGCTTAACTTTACAGGCAGTTTTTTGGTCAGTTTAACTAGCAAAGAGAAAAATGCTTTTACTATCATCATTCAGGTATTCATGCTCCCAGCCACTCCATCCTTTGTAGAAACAATTGCCAAGAGCCTTCACTTTTACAAGTGTTTAATGACAATACTGTGAATGCAAGTTCTGCTGCCAAGCATATAACCTATGTGAGTAATAGAGATGTGCAGAACAGAACAATTTGTTTTGTTTTGGATACATTTGTTGTGGTACTAATTCCAATGATTCATTTATGAATTTGTTCTGTTTAGTTTCATTTTGTTTAGTTTTGTTTAATCACTTTCTAACAAATTCCAAATTTTCAGAATGATTTGAATTAGAAATGGTCGAAAATGTATTGACCGATCTGAATTCTGTGTGAAGAATAGCTGGTTGTTAAAAAGTATGCCGGGAAGCCGGCCGCTGCATCCTTAACAAAAGATGACTCATCAGTTGTCTTCAGATTTCCCCACTGACAGCTGAATGTAAAAAAAAGAATGCCAGCAATGAAAAATAAAGGAAAAAACAGTGTGGGGTCTCTCCCCCCATCCATACCAGGCCCTTTGTACTAACAATCGGGACCTGGAACTCCCGATCCCTGGTCACCTGATCACTGTGATAGCTTCTGATTGGCTATCATAGTGAGCAGTCCCTGTGACGCCCACCCACATGTTATCTCTCTCTCTCCTTACAGGCCAGCCAAGTTTCTCCACCCCCTACTCGCTCATCTATGTCTTTATGGACCTTGCTTTGTGCAGTGGTGCGCAGTCATGTTGGAACAGGAAGGGGCCATTCCCAAACTGTTCCCTCAAAGTTGGGAGCATGAAATTGTCCAAAATGTATTGGTATGCTGACGCCCTAAGAGTTCCCTTCACTGGAGCTAAGGCAAGCCCAACCCCTGAAAAACAATCTCACACCATAATCCCCCCTCCACCAAATGATTTGTTTTTCAGGGGTTGGGCTCCAACATGACTGTGCACCAGTACACAAAGCAAGGTCCATAAAGACATGGGTGAGCAAGTTTGGGGTGGAAGAACTTGACTGGCCTGCACCTCAACCCAATAGAACACCTTTGGGATGAATTAGAGTGGAGACTGCGAGCCAGGCCTTCTCACCCACATCATTGTCTGACCTCACAAATGCACTTCTGGAAGAATGGTCAAACATTCCCATAGACACACTCCTAAACCTTGTGGACAGCCTTCCCAAAAGAGTTGAAGCTGTTATAGCTGCAAAGGGTGGGCCAACTCAATATTGAACCCTATGGACTAAGACTGGGATGCCATTAAAGTTCATGTGCGTGTAAAGGCAGGTGTCCCATTACTTTTGTTAATATAATGTATGTAGTATTGCTGTGATCGCCAGGAGCAGGAGAATTTATTTTGGGTTGTTCTTTGGTGGAAGGTTATGTGGTAGCAAGAAATATACAGCTAAATTTTTAAAAAATATATATTTTTACTATCTTAGGCCAGTGTTCCTTTGATAAAAAAAAAAATCAGGAGCTATCCATTACCATTTATCACCAAATGAAAGCAAAATTTATCCTGAAAATAATGCGGTATAATCCATCTGAATGCTTAAAGTAGTTGTGATGATATGTACGGTTTTACTAACATATGTGAAAGTTGCAAAACTGTGCTTAGGCAATAACATTTGTTTTACCCTTAGGCATGAAGGGGGTTAAAATCCATACCAGACCCCAAGGGCCTTGTATGAATAGGGGGGAGACCCTGCGCAGTTTTTTTCTTCTTTATTTTTCATTGTCGGCATTCTTTTGCTCACATTCAGCTGTCAGTGGGGAAACCCTCTGACAGCTGATAAGTCATCGGTTGTTAAGGACACGTTGGCCGGCTTCCTGACCCACTCCTTAATAACCAGCTATTCTTCACACAGAATTCAGAATTTGTTCTGAATTTTTTGAATTTGTTAGAAAATGAATAAATGAAACAAAACTAATTCAACAAAATTCGTTACTATTGTTATTCAGAGATTCATCCAAATCTCCAAATAACCAAAAATTTGTCTGATTTATATTGAGACTGAAACAAATTGCACATGTCTAGTGAGTAGATGAGAGCAAAGTCACCAAGGGGTTACCGGCACTTAGATTGTATTATATCACTGAACTTACAATAAATCTTGTTTTGTATTTCAGAAGGATACCAGTAGTTCCTGTAGTTTGACTGAACAATTTAACAAACTGAGTACTGAGTGTTTTAAGCAATTTATTTAAACGTCAAGGACATTTTATTCTATTGCAGTATGAAGGGTATATACAGTATGTAGGAAATCAACAAAAGAAATTGAAAACTGGTCATGTGAAGAGCAGCTGAGAATCAATATAGGCAGGTGCTCAGCAAAATAAAACTAGTCAATATGCCATGATCCTCTCAAAATGGCTAAATGTTGAAAAGGCTATGTTTAAAAGACCTTGGGAATTGGATGTCTATAAATAAAGCTTTATTCTTGCAATATATCCCTAGATCACTAGTTAGCAGTTTAGATGTACATCAAGATCTAAAAGAAATTGACAACTTTAATTCAGTGAGTAGCTATGTTGTCTTTGCTAATGTTCTTATGCCGTCAGTATTCATTGATAAACTAAGAATGGAGATCAATAGAGTCTTAAGAAAATCACAGATCAAACATTCTTGAAGTACTTTTTGTTATGCAGATCTATTTTTGGAACTTTGATTAAATATGTATGTAACTCCAGTAAAGTCCACATTGCTGTATTCGATTTATTGAAGCATGTAGTAATCTGTTATAAAACAGAATAGATTCATAAATTCAAACCATCAACCAGCACACAGCACCCCATAAGACAGTGATAGCGCTATAGAGGGTTCATGTGCTACAATTGCACTGGGACCCCTGAATGTACAGAGAGCAGCAAAAGCCCATCACCATTGTGTATAAGCAGAAAGGAAATGCAGTCACAAGAAGAATGGCACCTGATTGGGTTGGGGTGTTTATTACTTACTGACAGGTATTAACTTGCATGAGGACTCGTTTTGCTCTAAGACCACTAATGTGTGGGATATGCATTGCCATTTATTTATATAGTATTTGAGAATCCAGGGACATGCGTCTATCTGGATCGGTCTGCATTTGCTGACAACAGTTTGCAGATTAACAAGCTGTGTCAATAGGCTTTGGGCTTGTGTTGATGGCGTCAGTTTGGGACACTTTGAATATCAATCAGAATTCATTGACAGGTGCATTTGACCTGCATATGACCTACTTCAAGCAGGGTTTGCATTCCCATAGATTTGTATGGCAAATCAAAACTTGCTGGAAGTGAACAAAAGATCACAGAAACAGTCCTTTAAAAAAGCTGTCTCCTAGAATGTGCAGAAAGCAAATGGTGGTAAATGCAAAGGAATGAATTAGGCAAATATTTGATGAATTGGTAGTGATTATAAATTAATATGGACTTTGCTAAAACTCCTTTTGTTGCCCTAGGAAATCTCCAGAGTCACCCAAATGAATGTTGAAATCAATGCCGATGTTTGTGAAAACAGCAATATATATAATAAATAAGAATGATTGAAGGGATTGGGTAAGATTGAAAATCTCTACTTTCACATAAGATTCTGCCACATTTCCTGTGAGTGCTCATTACAGTACAGCCCAGATCGGAGTGATCTGCCCTGCCATTAATATCCCTTTCACTGCTAGAGAATTTTACAGCAAGGAATTCCAGGATTGACTGATTCTGGAATTATGAGAAAAACCTAGCAAACGTATTGAGTAGCATCCATGGCCTCGTAAAGACATTCTTTTATAAATCACTGTATGTTAAACATTTCTTTATCGAGATTTACCATGTTAAAAAAATACATTGCAAAAAAATCTGTAGCATATATTCATTGTTAACATAAGTATCTTGTCAGCATATACATGAACATGGAATGAATAAGGTCCTACTAGGTTTGATGTCCCTGCGCTCCTGGACATGTGTGTTCTGTGAATGTGTTTAATTAGTGTAAGGTATTCTTGCATAATAGATGCATATATATTGAAAACAAACAAAATGAAGTTGCTGCTCTATAAGGTGTCCTGTGCCTTTAAGTGTTAGTAGTATGTGTTCGAGCGCTACTTCATTCGGTAACTGTGCTAAATATCTGGCTAATCATACTAATCATAAAGTGCCTGTGCATTAATATGAAGTGAGCATCCCATGTATCAAAACATGTATAAACAGTACATAGCAATAATAATGTGCAAAGATATCCAAAAGGAAAAAATGTAATCACAGTGTCAATTCATCTTGAGAAATTCCACAATTTATCAGTGGACAACAGTTCATCAGAGGGCTCTTCTTATTGGGTGTGCATATAAAGTGCCAAGTGCTCAATATATTGCTGTGCAGTCCTGTGTAGTGTTGAGCGAACCCGGACTGTAACGTTCGGGTCCGTACCGAACTTTAGGGTGTCCGTGGCATGGACCCAGACCCGGACATTTCAAAAATCGTTCGGGTTCGGTCCGGGGTTCTGCTATTTTACTCCACGTGTTGAGAAGCTGCAGGGCAGCCAATCAACAAGCGTTTCACTGGTTTGCCCTTAGAAGCCATCACAGCCATGCCTACTAATGGCATGGCTGTGATTGGCCGGTGCATCATGTGACCCAGCCTCTTTATAAGCTGGAGTCACAGTGCTGCAGTCACATGCTCCTTAGGTTAGTGTAGGGAGAGGTAGCTGACTGCGTGAGGGACAGATTTGAGACATTTTAAGACCTGATCCTGCATCCTGAGATAGATTACTTTACTACTGCTGTCTGTGCTGTTGCTCTGAGGACAGATAGCAGAAATTAGAGAT
>BLSH010518486.1:805516-817185 GCA_018402905.1 Glandirana rugosa | reverse complement strand
GTCGGTAGGAGACATGGGGGGAGGTATCGGTGGAAACATGGGGGAGGTGTCGGTGGAGACATGGGGGAGGAGGTGTCGGTGGAGGGGGTACAAAGGTGGCTATGGAGGGGGGTACAGAGGATGGCTGTTGAGCGTGAGGGTACAGAGGTGGCTGTGGAGGGGGGTACAGATGTGGCTGTGGAGGGGGGTACAGAGGTGGCTGTGAAGGGGGTACAGTGTAATTTGCAAAAGTGTCTGTATTTTATAGTAAAATTTCAGCTGTATTCCTCATTACGAGCGCCACTCTGCGCTCACATGACTCGCCACCTCTCTCTTCTCCTCATCTGACAATTGCAGTGGGCGGGCCCGAGAATGACATCATGGAGGAGGGGAGAAGGAGAGAGGAGGCGAGTCACCTGAGCACAGAGCGGCACTTTTAATGAGGTATACAGCTGAAATTTTCTTGTCTGTGGGCCACACAGTGTGTAGCAGCAGCCACGGAGAGTGATCATTCATGACACATGCCTGGCTCGGCAGCACAGCAGTGGTGAGTGGAGGCAGAGCTGAAGGAAAACACAGTGACAGACGCCGGCCGACGTCACAGACCAGACCACGGTAGGGCGGCACTGGGGGTGTTCCGGCCGGGCTTAGTTCTGCCTAAAAAAATACCAAAGGCAACAGCCTGGGCTCTTGCTGCCTTCGAGATGGTGTTACCCGACCTGGATGTGGAGCGCACCCCCCATAGCGATGCATGCATGCTACTGTGCCTGAACACCCCCCAATGTGTGGCACCCGGGGCAGGCCGCCCCCCCGGCCTCCAGTTGGCACGCCCCTGCACTAGTCCATAATGAGGAGCTCTGCCATCTGCCAGTGGTCTATGATCAGCTCTCAATCTGCCTCTTCTCCCAGTGGTCTAAGATCAGGTTAAGCCCTGGCTATTTTCCCAGGCATATATGATCAGCTTAAGCTCTGCTTCTTCTCCCAGTGGTTTTTGATCAGCTTAGACTTTGATCCTGCAATTGGTCTATTATCAGCTCTGCATCTGGTCCTTCTTCCAGTGATCTATAATCTGCTCTGGCATTGCTATTTCTTCCAGTAGTCTATGATCAGCTCCTGCTCTGCCCCATTTTCTAGTAGTCTATTTTCAACTGTGGCTCCGCCCCTTCCTCCAGTGGTCCATGATCAGCTCAGGGTCTGCTGCTTCTCCCACTGGTCTATGATCAGCTCCAGCTCTGCTCCTTCTTCCATTGGTCTATAATCAACTCTGGTTCTGCCCTTTCCTCCAGTGATCCATAATCAGCTCAAGGTCTGCCCCTTATTCCATTGATCTATGAACAACTCCTGCTCTGCCCCTTCTTCCAGTGGTCCATGATCAGCTCAGGATCTGCTCCTTCTCCCCCTGGTCTATGATTAGCTTTGGCTCTGTCCCATCTTCCAGTGATCTATAATCAACTCCAGCTCTGCCCCATTCTTCCAGTGGTTTATGATCAGTTCCAGCACTGCTCTTTCTTTCAGTAGTCCGTGACCAGCTTCATCTCTGCCTCTTACATGCTTCAATTACACAGTCACTTTACAATACTTCTCACCCCCCACAACCAGTTCTAGTGAAAAGGCATGCTTGACCAGCTAATATTTGTCCAGCTAAACTTTTGCCTGATTGGGCAGTTATACATACCACTGCATAACCCAAAAACTATTCAGCCTAAATAAACTTGTTTATGAACAGTCACACATTTGCCAGTTTTACAATTAAACAATGAAATCTTTTTTCGAACAAGTGAAATATAACAAAAAACATTATTCATTAGTTTATAATTCAGGTGTATGATTTCTCAAAGATTGCATGCTAACCCTTAGGAAGGTATGACATGTAGCCTGCATGTGATGGGTCTACCTGCAGACAGACTCATCAGAGTTACTGTCTTTTATATTCTAGAACACGAAAGTATGTTTTAGTGTGCAAACCAAAGGGATACTAGTGAAATCTACTATGATCTAGTTGCACTCTTACAATAGAAACGTATGGGTGGAGATGCACGAATGTTTGAAAATCCTTCAAGTGAATTTTCAAATGTAATCTTTATTCTGTTATCTCTACATTGGCTATGCACATCGGAGTACAGTCATAGAGAGGGGTATTTATCAAAAGTGGAGCAGACAGAATCTGAAAAAGCTGTGCAGGTCAACCAATCAACTTCTATCTTTCATTTTCAAAGCTTAACTAAACAAGCTGAAGGTAGAAGTTGATTAGTTGCTGTGTACAGCTACTCCAGATTCTAGCTGCGCTAGTTTTGATACATTTTGTCTTTAGATGTAGTCAGATGTGTTCATATTGTTTATGCCTATGGAGAAGGATAGGGTACTTCCAGTGCCAACTTATCTGTAAACAGTAGTTCTAGTTTCTAGTCTGTCCTGATATCATTCTAGTCTGTCTTGGTATCATTCCCTTGATAAATGTATCTAACTAAATTGTTAGGCAGTGCAATGCCTGGTGCTCGAATTTAAATATATTCCTCAAAAGCCACAAAGGCTATGGGGTTGATTTACTAAAGGCATATAGACTGTGCACTTTACAATGTGCAATTGCTCCAGAGTTTAGTAAATGAGGCAAAGTTTCACGTTAAAAAGAATACCCAATCCCATGCAAGGAAATTTTAAAAAACAACATTTTTTTGCTTGCAAGTGATTGGATAATGGAAGTTAACAGAGCTTATGCTCATTTACTAAGCTCTGATGCAACTGCTCTTGTAAAGTTCAACTGCATTTTGCAAAGTGCACAGTCTATTTGCCTTTAGTAAATCTACCCATTTGAATTCGCACTGTGATACCAAATTCCTTTGTAAACCCAGATATTACCATATAATAGTAGCAATGATATAGTCACTGTGCTACACATAACTTATGCATAAATCAGAGCTGTGGGAGGGTCCCAGCAGGCCCCACCCATTACAGGATTCCTGCAGACAACTACACGAGGGGGTGGATCCAAGACCAGTCACTCAGTACAAGGAGGGGTAGCAGCAGTGACTGGTCAGGAAGCTCCTGTACAAAGACAATGTTTCACACTGGATTTCTGTACTTTACTGGAAGAAATATGCAAAACACACCAAGATTTATGTAAAATATGCATTCCTCTTTTACTGCTGCATTTAGATAATATTTGCTTAACCTGGAATTTAAGTTTAATTTTATTCACTTATTTTCTCCCATTCTGTGCTTCTTTCCTTGTGATATATTGTGGAAAAACATGCACTGTTTATCTGATGCATTGTCTACTTGCTTAGAATTTTCTCCTTTAATGACATCAATAAGGACTAACTAAAGATTTCATTATCTATCCCTCCCCCATTACAAATACATGTATTCACTTATATGCCTTAATTTATTCATCTGTCAATACGTGAAATAGCTTTCCTTCCTGCACAACCGCAGAAAATGTTACCTTTTGAGATAAGGTATATAAAAACAACTATTAGAAAGTAACGGTAAAAGTAATATTGATTTAATACTATAGTTTTGGAATTGCATTGATTTATTAGCCTCTTGAACTCCGGTGACATACCCTTATGCATTGTGCCAAAAAGGACAGAATTGACTGATTCTCTTGCCCAATATTTCTGGGATTTTATATTTCTGTGGTTTTATTTTTGCAGTAACAGATCGATTGCTTGAGTCATTTTTGCTTGGTGACAATTAGGAACTTATGAAGTGTGTGTAATATCAATGTGTGAACACTTATTGGCAGGATTTATGATTGTATGAGATCAGCTAGGTGAGGAGGTCATGACTTCTACTCAGAGCTTCCTGTAATACAATTATATGAGAGATACTTAAAATAGGGATGGCAAAAACACTAGCCAATGTTTATTATAATATTTCAAAACTTTCCAATAGAGAAACATTCAAATTGTCCAAATTCACACATTTAATGTCAATTATAATTTATATTTACAGTTTTAAAGACAAATATACAAAAAGTCCTTTTTTGTTCTCTTATCCTGCTACAGTCATAGCATTAATTTATATTCAGCTTGTGTACTCACCTGCCATACGCCAAAAGGAAACTTATATATGTATTTATATTCAGCTTGTGTACAATATTATCATTATTATTATTGTTATTATAGTATTAGTGTATACAGGATTAATATAGTCATGACAGTTTATGCAGCGCTTTACAACATAAGGGCAGACAGTACAATTACAATACAGTTTTATACAATAAGAATCAGAGGACCCTGCTCGATACAGGTTACAGTGCATTGAAAAAGTATTCCTATCCCTTGAATTTTTCCACATTTTGTCATGTTACAACAGACATAAATTCATTTTATTGGGATTTTATGTGATAGACCAACACAAAGTGGCACATAATTGTGAAGTGGAAGGAAAATAATAAATGGTTTTCAATTTTTTTTACAAATAAATATCTGAAAAGTGTGGCGTGCATTTGTATTCAGCCCCCCTGAGTCAATACTTTATAGAACCGCCTTTCACTGCAAGTCTTTTTGGGGATGTCTCTACCAGCTTTGCACATCTAGAGAGTGACATTTTTGCTCATTCTTCTTTGCAAAATAGCTCAAGCTCTGTCAGATTGGATGGAGAGCGTCTATGAACAGCAATTTTCAAGTCTTGCCACAGATTCTCAATTGGATTTAGGTCTGGACTTTGACTGGGCCATTCTAACACATGAATATGCTTTGATCTAAACCATTCCATTGTAGCTCTGGTTGTGTTTAGGGTCATTGTCCTGCTGGAAGGTGAACCTCCGCCCCAGTCTCAAGTCTTTTGCAGCCTCTAAAAGGTTTTCTTCTAAGATTGCCCCGTATTTGGCTCCATCCACCTTCCCATCAACTCTGACCAGCTTCCCTGTCCTTGCTGAAGAAATGCATCCCCACACAATGATTCTGCCACAATCATGTTGCACGGTGGGGATGGTGTGTTCAGGGTGATGTGCAGTGTTAGTTTTCCACCACACATAGCGTTTTGCTTTTAAACCAAAAAGTTCAATTTTGGTCTCATCTGACCAGAGCATCTTCTTCCACATGTTTGCTGTGTCCCCCACATGGCTTCTCGCAAACTGCAAACAGGACTTCTTATGGCTTCCTTTCAACAATGGCTTTCTTCTTGTCACTCTTCCAGGTGATTTGTGGAGTGCGTGACTAATAGCTGTCCTGTGGACAGATTCTCCCACCTGAGCTGTGGATCTCTTATGTTCCTCCAGAGTTACCATTTAGCTCTTGGCTGCTTCCCTGATGAATGCTCTCCTTACCTGGACTGTCAGTTTAGGTGGACAGAAATGTCTTGGTAGGTTTGCAGTGGTGCCATACTTTTTCCATTTTCAGATGATGGATTGAACAGTGCTCCGTGAGATGTTCAAACTTGGGATATTTTTTTATAACCTGACCCTGCTTTGAATTTCTCCACAACTTTATCCCTGACCTGTCTAGTGTGTTCCTTGTCCTTCATGATGCTGTTTGTTCACTAAGGTTATCTAACAACCCTCTGAGGGCTTCACATGTTTCTACTGTGATTAAATTACACATAGGTGAACTCTATTTACTAATTAGGTGACTTCTGAAGGCAATTGGATCCACTCAATTTTAGTTTGGGGTATCAGAGTAAAGGAGGCTGAATACAACTGCATGCCACACTGTTCAGATATTTATTTGTAAAAAAAAATTGAAAACCATTTATCATTTTTCTTCCACTTTACAGTTATGTGCCACTTTGTGTTGGTCTATCACATAAAATCCCAATAAAATACATTTATGTTTTTGGTTGTAACATGAAAAAAATGTGGAAAATTTCAAGGGGTATGAATACTTTTTCAAGGCACTGTATAATCTAAGAGGGAGGGTCAAGAGATACAAAAATTAATAACTGTGGGGGATGGGTTGATGGAGGAAATACATGTACATTTGTTAGATGGGGCCAGATAGGCCTCTCTGAAGAGATGAATTTCATGGATCATCTAAAAGTGGACAGAGTGGGAGATAGTTGGACAGATTGTGGTAGGGAGTTCCAGAGGATGGGAAAGGCTCTGGAGAAGTCCTTACCTGCCATACGCCAGAAAAAAATCTAAAACTAGGCATTATACTGGAAGTGCATGTTTTATGTCAGTAGACAGGAAGAAAATTTATATAGGATAGGTGTCACAGTGCAATAATGTTCACTCACTATCCAAAGAGCAGAGAAGAGGCCGGTACAGTGGCACAAGTTGCAGAACTGAAGAAATCAGTCTATATAAAATGAAAAAGCAGTGCACAATACTGTATTAGCATCAATCAGGTGTGTCAGTTTATGTTAGATTAATGTATATCCAGTCATCATCAGGAGAGGGGCAGCTACTTGTGGTCACAAAACCTCCAGCACTAATACAAGGAATAAAAAAGGTACAGGTGTGCTTCAGTAAAAGTAGTTTTACTTGACAAAATAGCACAAAATTCTATATTTCAGAGTTAAAAGTGTGTGTATAGATTTGCAGCAGTAGTTAACAGCAGCCTCCTGGGGCCGTGTCTTCTTAGCAGAACCTGCTTAAGGAGTGTAAAGAGTCATTGTCCACAGGGGATTTCTGTATATTGAAGTTTGTTTCACTATATAGAAATCCCCCCCGTGGATACAGGCTGTTCACACCTTTTACGCAGATCCTGCTAGAAAGCCCAACCTGGCTCCTGGTTTCACCTCTGTTCACCACTGCTGCTGATTTTTACACCGCTCCTAATTTTAGTGTGAGTGATTTTATTCAATCTTGAAAATTTAAACTACTTTTTCTACACCATACCTGTGCACTACCTCTTTGTTTCAGACAGAATTAAAAAAAATGAATACATACTGTGAATAGGGATAAGCGAACCATGCTGGGTTTGGTTTGTGGGAGTGAACCCAGTGAGAAGTTTATGAATACTGAACCCCATTGAATTCTCTGCCCTTTTTTTTCAATAAGAAATCTATTGTTGAAAAAAAGGCCATGGGTAGCTTTGCACTGCCATGGGAAACATGTATCAATTCAAAAAAAAATATGGTTGAGTCACAGACACACTAAGGCTCCATGTACACTACAGCTCCTAAACTTGAGTTTAGGAGCTTTTGGCGTTTTTGTTGCCAAAGCTTCTAAACTCAACTCCATAGAAGCCTATGTATTAACTGAAAGTAAAGGTGTTGGCGCTATTAAACCATCACATATCTTATAAAACAAACTGATAAACATATGCCATGTGAATTGCAAACTTTAAAAAGTCCAATGTGACAAACCCAACACCAAAATAAAACATATGATTAAAGTGCTTCTAGTTTGATGCATCTTCAAAGAAATGCTTCACCACGAGTGTTCATGATGTAGATGGCAACTCAACAAAGGTGTTTGACCGCTTTTTAAGGTAGGTCAAAATGTGTTTTTGTTTATATAAACCAGATGGATCTTGGGTTCGAACCTCTCCACTTATGACTTCCTCTGGTAAGAATTGAGGATGTGGGAGCAGATTCCACCAGGGACACAAAGAAGAACTTTATGGTGCAGTACCTTTTATTTAAAACTTTTCAAAAAGTTTCAGGTGTCCAGGTGTTCTTTTGCCGTTTCCGCGCACGCCCGTGCGTGCACCCGCATGTGCACGCGCTCCCGTGCGCGCACACGTGCTGGAAACTGCGCCAAACGGTGCTATTTGAACTTGGGAGACCCAGCAGCCAGTGCTGTCCTTTCTACAGCGTTTCCTGCACCTGTGACCCCCCGGTGACTACTATTGAGTGACTTCCTGCTTCTGTGACCCCGGCTACCCCTCTGGACTTTGTTGATATCTGCCTGCCTTTGACCTCAGCCTGTTTACGACTATCCTCTTGCCTGCTCCCTTTGTACCTTCGCTGCCAGCACATTGCCTACCCTGCCTGTACCCGACCATCCATTTGCCTGATCTCGCTGTACCGCACCACCTGCCAGTTGCCGACCCGGATTGCACCACTACTCTTCAGCTTGCACGAGCGCCTGTGGACTTCTGCTGACCATCTGAGATTGTCCAGCCCTCGTGCCCCCCTGTGCTCCAGAGCTCCCTGTCTACACTACCAGGGGTTCTCGAACCAGGGCCGCATAAGTCAGACTCTACCACCAGGTACGTGACAGAAATAGACAGCCATGTCATAGTCTGCGTCGGGCCCTCTCCCATGGAGGAACTATGTGTGCACCTTGCTGGATTAACCCAAGCAGTGAAAATCCTGCAGGAAGGATATGCACGCTTGGAAAATCTAGCTCAGGACTTGGCCACTCCTAACCCCACCAGTGGGGGCCACACACCTCCCAGCACCATGGAGGCTCTACCCACGGAGCCTAGGGTGCCAATGCCTGAGTGGTTTGTAGGGGACTGCAGGACGTTTAGAGCCTTCCTCAGTTTCTGCGAACTGTAATTCGCTCTCCAGCCCCACATGTTCTCTTTGGAAGCCACCAAGGTGGGCCTGGTAATCTCCCTTCTTCAGATTGACCTGCAGGCCTGGGCTCATCGCCTATTGGAGCAAAAGGCTCCCAAGACCACCACTTTGGACTGCTTTTTTCATGCTATGGGCCAACTATATGAGGACCCACATCAGGCAGCCACCGCAGAAGCCGCACTCCACGCGCTCCAGCAGGGCCGTCGTCCTGCAGAGGACTATGTATCAGAATTCAGGTGCTGGATTGCCGATACATCCTGGAATGACGCAGCCCTCTGCCACCAGTTCTGGCTGGGACTTTCCGAGCCACTTAAGGATGAGTCGGTGAGCGTCGGGGTACCCCATACCCTTGAAGCGCTAATTAGCCTGGCCATCCAGATTGACCATCGTCTGCGAGAGCGCAGAGCAGAGAGGGCCACAGGACCTCTGCGCCCTACCTGGATACCGTCCCGAGTGTCTGTCCATACAGGTCCTAGCCAATGGCAACCTCCTCCTCCTCTCCACGAGATCATCCTGAGCCTACACAGACTGGGTTCCTCCACCCATCCCTGTCCTCAGAGGAACGTCAGAGGCGGATGAACCATAACTTGTGCCTCTATTGCAGCTGTTCAGGGCACATAGTGAGGAGTTGCCTCGCCAAGACTGGTAAGGATCCGAACGCCAGTCCCAGGGGAAGTGCTATCCCTGCCAAGTTCCCAGCCTCACCTGATCCTCTTCATCTTTCTGCAGCTCCCCGACAGGAATATCCAAGTACCGATATCCATTGCCCCTGGTTCCTGAACTTTTCCAACGCCTCGGCTCTGCAGCCATATTCACCAATTTGGATCTTCGGGGGGCTTATAACTTGATTCGGATACGGGAGGGGGAAGAATGGAAAATGGCATTTCGGACCCGATTCGGCCATTTCGAATATTTGGTCATGCCCTTCGGGCTTTGCAATGCCCCGGCCACATTTCAGCACCTGGTCAACGATATCTTCAGGGGTTTTCTTGACCAATTTGTGGTAGTATACCTGGATGATATTCTAGTCTTCTCCCCCTGTCTGGAGGAACACCGTAAGCATGTCAGGAGTGTACTCAGCCGCTTACGGCAGCATGACCTGTATGCCAAGGCCGAAAAGTGTGCCTTCGAGCGCACAGAGGTCACCTTCCTGGGGTTTCACATCTCCACTATGGGCACAACTATGGATCCCCAGAAAGTCACAGCTATTGTGGACTGGCCACCACCAGTGGACAAAAAGGCGGTACAGTGCTTCGTTGGCTTTGCCAACTTTTATAGAAAATGTATTCGAGGATTTTCTGCTGTCATCTCCCTGATAACGCAGTTAACCAAACAGAATATCCATTTCGTCTGGACCCCGGAAGCACAAGACACCTTCCAAACCTTGAAGAGACTGTTTACCTCGGCACCTGTTCTCAAACACCCCAACTCCACGCCGTCCTACATCTTGGAAGTAGATGCCTCAGAGACCGCGGTCGGGGCAGTCTTGTCCCAAAGACAGGGACTTAAGGCCTTTCTGCACCCCATCGCTTTCTTTTCACAGAAGCTCTCGCCCCCAAGAGAAACTATGATGTGAGTGACAGGGAGCTGCTAGCAATTACATCCACCCTGGAGGAAAGGCAGTATCTCTTGGAAGGAGAAGCTCATCCAGTCTTGGTCTTCACAGACCACAAAAATCTGGAATACCTAAGAACAGCCAAGAGACTTAAGCCCCGCCAAGCACGTTGGGCCCTGTTCTTCTCATGGTTTCAGCTATATATAACATACTGGCCCAGATCCAAGAATATTAAGCCGGATGCGCTGTCGAGGATGATTCACGAAACCGGAGAGGTACCTCCTCCTGACACCATCTTGCCAGCTCACCACTTTCTGCTAATTCAGGAAGATCTCCTAACCCAGATCAGGCAAACGCTGGCCAGCTCCACCATACCCACAGATTCCAGACTTTCCCTCAAGGCGGGTTGTGATGACCGGGTACATAAGTATTCATGCCAGAAAAACTCCGCCTGTCTGCCCTGGAACTCTGCCATGACCATCACTTAGCCGGGCACTTTGGCCACCAAAAGACAGCTGAACTACTTTCCCGCACCTTCTGGTGGCCACATTGTCTGCGCCAAGAACAAGACAGTGAGAGCCAAGGCTTGGGGTCTACTAAATCCATTACCCATTCCTGAGCGCCCGTGGGCGCAGATCTCAATGCATTTTATCGTAGAATTGCCCCATCTGCAGGTTACACAACAATCTTCGTGGTGGTCGACCGCCTCACGAAGATGGTGCACTTCATCCCAATGAGAGGCACTCCCTCGGCTACTGAAACGGCCAAAGTATTCATCCGGGAAGTTGTCCGCCTACACGGCATTCCAAAAGGCATTTTATAAGATAGAGGGGTGCCGTTTACATCACGAGTCTGGAGGTCCTTGTGCTCTATCCTGGGGATCAAATTGGCCTACCACCCGCAGCCCAATGGTCAAACAGAAAGGACCAACCAGCCCCTGGAGCAATATCTCCGATGCTACTCCTTCTACTCCCAAGATGACTGGGTCTCATTGTTACCACTAGCCAAGTTTGCCTACAACAACTCTGTCCATTCTGCTACCAAGCAGTCTCTGTTTTGGGTGAATGTTGGCTACCACCCCACATTCTTGCCTGACTTCCTTCCGGAAAGTACAATCCCGGCCACACTGGAGATAAGTTCCTGGAGAGTAACAATAAGATGCTGCAGGAGACCCTTACCCAGACTCAGGAAAACAGCAAGGAGATCTTTGATAGGAAAAGGCGAGAAGACGGCAATCGGGTCTGCTTGGCAACCACCCACCTAAGACTATCCTGTCTATCCAAAAAACTGGGACCAAAATTCATAGGGCCTTTTCCAATAAGGAAAAAATCAATAAAGTGGCCTACGAGCTTGACCAGCCACTTACACTTAAGATTCATCCGGTGTTTCACGTGCACCTCCTCAAGCCAGTAGCCAGGGACCTGTTTCCGGGACGAAAGACGACCCCACCTGAAGGGTGGTGATAGATGGAGAGGAGGAGTTTGAGGTGGAATCCATCCTCGATTGCAGAAGAAGAACAGGAGGCATACAATTCCTTGTCAAATGGAAAGGATATGGTCCTGAGGAAAATTCTTGGGAGCCGGAAAGCAACTTACACGCCCAGGAACTGGTCAAGACTTTTTGGAGAAACAATCCGGCCAAAAGAGCCCCACTGGGCATCCAGTTCTTAAAAGGAGTCCTGGTATAGGAAAGGTAAACTGTTCCTTAACATACGGAGGAC
>BLSH010518486.1:744235-762231 GCA_018402905.1 Glandirana rugosa | reverse complement strand
GACTTACAGATAAGACGTGTTCCATGTCTGTTCAGAACACCCTAGGTACGGACCAAGTAAAATTATTTGCAATCGAACAGGTGCAACCGACACCTGTCTACGTTTATTAAAATGAACCAGGCATGGATCCCACAAGACTTGTCTGTACCTTGTGCAGAATAGACATTCAGACCGGCCACACACAGCCATTGGTATACTTGTTTTTTTGAATATGCCTCAATATTTTGGGAGCTACCCCAATTAGAAAAAAAAAACAAACAAACAAACAACAAAAAGTGTTGGCTACCTCCTCCTCCTCCTCCTCCACCACCGCCACTTCCACCTACACTGCCACGGTCACAGCCTAGTCAACCTCTAGGCTCCTACTCCACATCCACCCCCCCTTCCCATTTTTATTTTTTTTATTTGATTTTAAGTTATTTTCCCTATCCCCATTTTTCTGTAGGGCACTTGTCCTACTCTTACCCCCATTTTGCTTCCTTTTGCAGCCCTCTAGCACTTGCCAGGATTTTTTTTTGCAGCCATTTTTGTGCCGAAAAGTTTGGGTCCCCATTGACTCCAATAGGGTTCGGGGTCCGGAGTAAAGTTCGGGTCAAGTTCGGTACCGAACCTGAACTTTTTCGTGAAGTTCGGCCGGACCCGCCGAACCCGCTCATCCAGGTGTTTGCTCAACTCTAGTATTGAGCCAAAAAATGTAATAACTGCTGACAGGCAGTTCTTTTATAACATAAGAGACCTTTGTGGTCTCTTCTGTCCAAAATGCCTGTCAGCAGTAATGTAACCTGAGCCACACATGCAGAGCTCTGACTACAATTACGGCATCTGCTGTGTGCCATGGTGATGTGTCTCCAATGACAATGTGCTCATGCATGTTCAGAGACAGAACCTGGAAGAAACAGGTAAGTCTACCATAATATGCTAGTATGCGGTGCATGGGGCCTTTCTTTGTGGAGTTTACTACTATTTTAAGTAACACTAAGGGGCCGATTTACTAAAACTGGAGAGTGCAAAATCTGGTGCAGCTCTGCATAAAAGCCAATCAGCCTCCAGGCTTTATTGTCAAAGTTTAATTGAACAAGCTGAAGCTAGAAGCTGATTGGCTACCATGCACAGCTGAACTAAATTTTGTCTCTCCAGTTTTAAAAAATCAACCTGAGTATCATTTGCCTTGGAAATGGACTGGCAACTATTGGACTGAGTGGAGTTTCTATGCAGTACAACATTGACATCAGGTGAACATTGAAGCAAATACTGCATTTCTTTTCTTTTAACAGGGCTTAATTAAAAGGATAATACTATGTAGAATCTAATGTTGGGCTATAAAGAGGAAAAGCTTGAGCAGCAAAATATCATGACGGGACCCATTCCTAGCAGTCACTGAGTTTAAGCTATGGTACCTAGCTATATTTGTTACAGAGGACCTGAACTTTGGAATCTGTGCCCACCCCCCCCAAAAAAAAAGACAAGCAAGTTAGCAACATCATCGAATTTTACTAGACTAACATTCACAGGCAACAGCACCTAAGATCAGTGATCCCCAACTATTTGGCACCAGGGACAGGTTTCTTGGAAGAATATTTTTCCTAGGACCGGGGTGGGAGGTTTTGTTAACAATTCAGTCATCCCAACACCGTGGTTGATATGGTGTCAGGATGACTGAAACACATTATTTCTATTATTAGATTGTAATATATAATGAAATAGTTCAACTCACCATAATGCAAAATCAGTGGGAGCCCTAAGCTTGTTTTCCTGTCACCAGAAGCAGTTTGTCACTTGCCAGTGTAGCCTGCCACCAGAGGCAGCTTGACACTAACCTGCCACCTGATGCAGCCTGCCACCACAGCCACCAGATGCAGCAATGCCACTACCCTGCCACCAGATGCAGCCTACCCCCACAGCCACCAGATGCAGCTTTCCACTAACCTGCCACCAGATGCAGCCTGTCACAGTGGGGGTTATTTACTAAGTCTGGAGAATGCAAAAGCTGGTGCAGCTCTGCATAGAAACCAATCAGCTTCCAGGTTTTATTGCCAAAGCTACTGTATATTGAATAAGTTGAAGTTAGAAGCTGATTGGCTACCACGCACAGATGTACTAGATTCTGAGTGCCCCGTTTTAGTATATCAACCCCTTTGTGGGGATTTTGTGTATAGTGAGGCCTCTTGAAGCCTCTCCCCTACGGCCTCTCTAGGAATCTGGCATTCAAGTTCATAGCGGGTTAACCAGCGCATACGCACTACATTACAGGGTTACACAGTGCTATGAAGATTTAGAATTGATCAAGACGGACCCAACAGCGGTGATGAAATCTTTCTGCTCTTTCGCCGCTCACCTCCTTGTGGCCTGGCTTTAAACAGGGCACAGACCGCGGCCTGGGGGTTGGGGACCACACACTACAGATATACAACTATGAGGCTTTAGGTACCTTTTCAGTGTACTCCTACACAACTAACATTCATAGATATTCTATTTAGCATAGATAACTTTCACTTTTTGAGTTCAAGTCTACATTAATTGCATCCAATTTTCTAAGAGCTGCACACAGGTTCACTAATCTATTTCCACTCAGGCATGTCAGGCTCAGTAATACTAAAACACTTGCATGTTAAAATCTGGTCATTGCAGATCTTCCAACGCAGTACGAGTTCTGGCTTGTCATTTACCTTCCTAGTGTCATTACTGTATGTTCTCATTTTCCAGCATAGTGCTGTTGAATGAGATCCTCCTCTTACAGCAACTAGCTAAACTATAAAACTCCTAACAAAATATGCTATTGTTGTTCTAACAAAGATTATTTTTGAGACGTCTAAGCTCAAAGAGCTGAATTTAAATGATAATATATTATTACAAAGAACCAATGCAGGAGGCAGCATTGTAATTTCAGATAAGAAAAGCTATTGTCACAAAGCTAAGCATTTCAGCCTCATGCAAAAAAATTAAGAATAATCCTATAAAATTATTTCCAATGGAACTTCTACTTTTATAGTTAACGGATTAGTTATAGGAATTTAGGCATTTATTCCAAAAAGTATTTTGATAATAACACATAATGCCCACTAGGCCTTTATACTTTTGGTCATATACATTTTCCTAATTAGATTTTTTTTCTTCTGAGCATAGTACAAACTGCATAGTAATAAACAATTCCCACTAATGATAATGTTATGGCAGTTTGTGCCTAGACGGATCGTATTGGTTTTTTGATATCACTGAAGCTCTGCTAGTTCTGGGGCAGTGCTCATCTACAAGCAGCAAACTTTGGTATGCATGACTCTAAATAAACACCATGGTATGCATGACTCTAAATAAACACCATATTGTCTGGTAGTGGCAACCCCCAGTTTTGGTTGGGATCCTGGACTGTAATGGGTAACAGATGATCCTACAGATTTCCTTTAAGTGGGTCAGCTAGCTGGCTGTGCCATTGTCAGAATTTCGTTTTACCATTTAAAATATTAATTGAATTTGCATTACGTGGCAACCATCCTGGACACATGCTCAGTAGTATATTTTACTAGCAAAAACAATGGCGCACTGGCCTAGCGCATTATCTTCAGATAAAATTATTTTATTAAAAAGTTAAAAACATACTCACAAACGAGCCATGAAATAAAGCATATCAAGCATTTGTGGAGTCCTTCCAATCCATAACCGTATAATGTGAGGCTGGTATCTCACACAAAGATGGCCAACGCGTTTCAGGGTTTCCACCTCTTCATCAGAGGCTCTGATGAAGATAGATCAAAATTTCATTTCAATCTATCAAATAACCGAAGGACACAGTAAGATTTCAGTAGTGAAATGAGGTTTATTGGATTAACAGAAAACGTGCAATATGCATCAAAACGAAATTAGACAGGTGCATAAATTTGGGCACCCTTGTCATTTTGTTGATTTGAATACCTGTAACTACTTAGCACTGATTCATTGGAACACACAATTGGTTTGGTGAGCTCATTAAGCCTTGAACTTCATAGTCAGGTGCATCCAATCATGAGAAAATGTATTTAAGGTGGCCAATTGCAAGTTGTTGTTCTCTTTGACTCTCCTATGAAGAGTGACAACATGGGGGCCTATAAACAACTATCAAATGACCTGAAAACAAAGATTGTTCTACATTATGGTTTAGGGGAAGACTACAAAAAGTTATCGCAGAGATATAAGCTGTCAGTGTCCACTGTGAGGAACATAGTGAGGGAATGGAAGACCACGGGCACAGTTCTTGTTAAGGCCAGAAGTGGCAGCCACATAAAATATTGGAGAGGCAAAGGCGAAGGATGGTGAGAACGGTCAAACACAGCCCACAGACCACCTCCAAAGACCTACAACATCAACTTGCTGCAGATGGTGTCACTGTGCATTGTTCAACAATTCAGCGCACTTTGCACAGGGAGAAGCTGGGTGGGAGAGTGAAAGAAGTCTTTTCTGCACACACGACACAAACAGAGTCACTTGAGGTATGCAAACGCACATTTGGACAAGCAAGCTCCATTTTGGAATAAGGTGCTGTGGACTGATGAAACAAAGATTGAGTTATTTGGTCATAACAAGGGGTGTTCTGCATGGCGGTAAAAGAACACAGCGTTCCAAGAAAAACACTTGCTACCCACAGTAAAATTTGGTGGAGGTTCCATCATGCTGTGGGGCTGTGTGGCCAATGCAGGTACTGGGAATCTGGTTAAAGTTGAGGGTCGACCCTAGCATATTCAATGTTGCTATTTAAATCAGGGATAATCAAATAAGGTGCTACAACTGTCGATATACTCATATTGCATTTCAACCTTCTGATGTTATATGGTAATGCTACAACTTGTTTTCTCTTTTGTAAAAACCAATAAAAACCTTTTGAAAGTAAAGTTGAGGGTCGCATGGATTCCACTCAATATCAGCAGATTCTTGAGAATAATGTTGCGGAATCAGTCACAAAGTTGAAGTTACGCTAGGGCTGGATATTTCAACAAGACAACGACCCAAAACACTGCTCAAAATCTACTCTGTTCTGGAATGGCCATCCCAGTCCCCAGACCTGAATATCATTGAACATCTGTGGGGTGATCTGAAGCGGGCTGTCCATGCTCGGCAACCATCAAACCTAACTGAACTGGAGATGTTTTGTAAGGAGGAATGGTCCAAAATACATTTATCCAGAATCCAGACACTCATTACAGGCTATAGGAAGCGTCTAGAGGCTGTTATTTCTGCTAAAGGATGCTCTACTAAATATTGATGTGATTTTTCTTTTGGGGTGCCCAAATTTATGCACCTGTCTTATTTTGTTTTGATGCATATTGCACATTTTTTGTTAATCCAATAAACCTCATTTCACTACTGAAATATTACTGTGTCCTTCAGTTATTTGGTAGATCAAAATAAAATTGCTGATCCAAACACCCAAATATGTATAAATGACAACCATGGAAATTGTCAGGGGTTCCTAAACTTTTGCATACAACTGTATGATACAACATTACTTTGATGGTACAAATAACACAGCCAATAATAATGATTCTATTACAGACAAATACATTTATTAACCTGCTGGTGTCATCACTCAGTCAAGAAGACCCTAAGTGAGAGAGCACAATTCTGCCTCTTACCAGTAGGTGGCACTAATTTCAAGGCTATTTACCCTTGTAAAAGAGTCATTGTAATAGATTAGATTGATTTTATTTTAAGGTCAACATCTTTCTCCTTGATGTTGTAGAAAGTACTAAAAAAAACAACTGTCAGGAGACAGACATGGAGGCTACCATTGCTGACCCTTCTAAAAAAATCCTAACTGTCTTATCTGTCAAAAATATCTTTTTTTAAATAATTTCAATCACAGAACAAATATGCATATAAAGAGTTTTTCATTTTCTCAGAATTTTCTGATCGACATAAAAGATGCTACAGCCAGAGAATTAGCATAACAGCCAGTTAACTAGCATTTGCAAAAAGAAGCTTTATGGCCACCTGTGAATCCATCTTGTTCACAGGCCAGAAAGAAAAGAAGACAGGTTATAACTGTTGGACACATTTCTTTTAGTAATTCTACTAAAAATAAATGAAAAGCCTTGTAAAGCATGTAGACCAGTCCTTTATTTAATTAGCCCCATTTGATATTGTTCTAACATTGTAACATTTGGTGCAGAGCATAGGTGTGCGCAGCCTATTGCATTAGTGTGTGCACCCTAAATCTCAAACACAGGTCTGTGTGTATCTACACATATATGACCCTGGCACATTGATCTCCCTGCCGGCACAGTGAAAGAGAAGTGCGTAAACACCTGAGTGACACATGATTCTGGCATGGCAGATTTTAATATTAAGGCAAGCCATACATGCTTAGTTTTCCCTGCAGGCAGATTGTGAGAAATCAGGCAATTCCCCCATCAATGCTAAAGAGCATAGATGGAGAAAGCTGTACTATCAATTATTGTATTCAAACAGCCACAGCATTTGCAGCTACCTGAATACCCAAACAGTGACTGCCTCTGACTGAATTCACTTGCTGTTTGGCTGACAATTTTCTACTCAGCTTTAATTCTGAAACCAACTTTTGGCAAACTTAGTGATGCTGAGAAGGCCACCTACAGCTCTAATTGTGACAGATTCCACAGGAATCAATGAAAATTGAACAGTAACTGGAAAAATGAAAGAAAAGAGGACACACCAGCCCAGTGCATCATCCCAAGTATATTTATTAGATATAAAAATTTAATAAAAGCCACCTTGTCTTGGCAAAACAGTCCTGGAACCCACTGTGGGTTCCAGGACTGTTTTGCCATGACAAGGTGGCTTTTACAAGCGTAATTTCTTCACATGTGTGTAAGTAGTTTTAATTTTGTTTTTATATCTAATAAATATACTTGGAATAATGTACTAGGCTGGTTCACCCTCTTTTCTTTCATTCTTCCAGTTACACTTAGGACATTCCCTGTCCTGGAGGGCTGGAAGGCCAAAGACAGAATCCAGAAGAGGTTGATCACCTGGACATCGCACTAATGCGCAAGAGTGTTTTTTGTTGTTTGTCAAAAATTTGAACATTGTATGGCCAGCCTAAAGCCTAGTATACACGAGCCGAAATGTCGGACGACATCTGCTGGTTCAATAAGTGTATGGCAGATGGTCGGACAGATGCTTGTGAAATGGGCAAGCATGCTGGAAAGCCAATGGCTGAGAGTGCTGATCTGAGTGTTCTGGTGGGGTGGGGGGCCCTGTCAGAACACATTAGCTCAACGGGGGAGATTGCTGTACTAACATTGGGTTGTTAGTACAGCGGCTCCAAGCGGAGCTGATTTTTTTTTTCGTTTAAATTGCTGGGTTGAACAAAAAAAAACGTATAGTGTGTACCAAGCTTAAGTGCTAGAAAGCTATTGGATTGGACTTACCAACAGAGATTCTCACTCAGAAAATGAGAAAAGCTTTCATGATTTTTTGTTTTTGAGTGCTTTTAGCTTATTAATGAAAGGATTGCTTTGGTGCAGGCTCTGTCTTTTTTATATGTTGTATCTGATTACTCAAGCCTAATCCAAAGCAGCAGGCCTGATTGGAGCATTTGGACATGCATGGTGTATGAACAGCAAACCGTTGGAGTGATGTAGCACAGGTAGGTATACATTGGGGTTGCTGAGAGTTGTGGATTTATTTGTATAACTGTTTGGTTAAGGACGGCTGTGGCCCTAGTAGAAAAACTAAAACCAGATAATAGAGTCCAATAAAATTTTCTTGTAAAATTTGTTTTATTAAATTTTAACAAATTATACAAGCAGATTCAGATGCAACAATTTAGAGGTAACATCTCAAGATACAAATGTGGAGGAGGCTTCACGGCAAAATATAATAATGAATATAACATACATTCCAGCTATGGGTTTAGTAGCTAAGAGAATGAATTCTTAATACTATTTGGGAAAGATCAACACCCAATATGAGTAAGAAGACAAAGTAATATAAGATAACAGATTAACAATCTCAAAAAATCATGTAGAACATAAAATCGAAAAATGTATTGGGAGATCTGGCTGATGCTGCTAATAAAGGAGAGTAAGTAGAAATGTTGCTACCTGAACCAAAAGGAAAAAATAATAGAGGGGGGAGTGAGAGAATGCGAGAAAAAAAAGGGAAGGGGAGGGGAAAATAGGGAAAATAAGAAATAGAATATGAATAAGGATAAGGGTGAGAATAAGAATAAAATAAAAATAAACATAAACCCCGGAATAATGAGCAACTCCAAGCACCTGAGATATATATAATAAGTATAAGTGTGAGAGTAAATTACCAGGCATCAATAAGGATTCATCTAAGCTGGGGGTAAATAATGTGTAATCCAAGTGTGCCAAATTTTCTCAAAATTGCAAATTTTGTCATAAGTGGTGGCTTCTATTTTGGCACGAAGAGTCCAATACAATATTAATTGTTGATAAAAAAGAGTAATTTATCATAAGTTATCTTGCACTCGTTTATTCAATTTTGGTCATGTGCTCCTTTCTGTATTTCTATGGTTTGACCTACTGTTGGGTGCCCATTGAAGGAAGCTTTGCTGAGTGGGAGCCACCTCACCAGAGCTATTGAGCTTGTTTGAAGTTTTCCTTCATCTGACTACAGGTGCTCCAAGTCTAAAAGTGCCCAGTGCTTCTTTAAGGCTCCATGCACACTGGGCTTAAAAAAGTCTGTTCTTTTGGGAGTAAATAACTCTCATATAGAGCATTTTTTGTACAAAGTCTAGATGAGTTTAGAAGAGTTTTACATTTTTCCTGCCAGTAAGCTCCAATCTGAAACGCGAACCAGAAGGGTTTTTTTTTCCCTGACTCTAAATGTTGAGCTCAAAATATGCCTCTAAATGTCCTAAAGTGCGTGGACACATAGGATAGCATTGAGTAGCTTCTACAGGCAGAACACAAAACTCCTGTAGAAGCAACGTTTTTTAAGCCAGTGTGCATGGAACCTAAGCTGTTCTTTGGACCTACTAGGGCTGTTGTACCAAGTTTGGACACCAAGATTTGGTGGTTGGTTCTTGACTAGGGCAAATAGAGGATCGTGTTAAATAAGGGAATGAGGGAGATGAGTCAAGCTGGCAGATGCAGACAGAACTGCTGATCAGACAAGGGAACAATAGTCTCTGCTGCAGGTTTTCTAATCCTCAGAATTTTTTCCCCAGATGTCAGCCAGAAGGGGGCCTCCTGTACAAATAAAAGAGTCCTTTAACCACTTCCGGACCGCCGTACATCGTTTGACGGCGGTACTTTGAAGTGGAATACCTTTGTTATGGTAGCAGATAGCTACCATAACCCCGGTATCTTTTTTTTCAGCCAGCGATTCTGCGTATGATAAAAGTGGTCTTAGCGGTGGTCTTAGTGGTCTTCACCGCAAGATCACTTTTATCAGCGGCGGGAGGGGTGCCCCCCCCTCCCGCCGCTTTCCGGTCATCTCCGCCGCTTACCGGACCCGCCGGCAGCGGCAGAGAAGATCGAGTCCTTCCCCCCCAGTGTCCGTGAGTCGAGTGAGTGGCTGAAGCCGTTCACCCGGCTCCATAACATGGCTGGGCGGAAGCTACGTCACAAGTAGCTTCCGCCCAATGCTCTTAAAGGGGACATTTTTTTTTTTTCCCCTGCCATTTTTTCAACATTTTTTTTTTTTTTAATGCATTTTAGTGTAAAAATGAGATCTAAGGTCTTTTTGACCCCAAATCTCATATTTTGGAGGTCCTGGCATGCTTTTTTCTATTACAAGGAATGTTTACATTTCTTGTAATAGGAAAAAAAGTGATCAAAATTTTTTTTTTAAAAAAGAAAGTTGTAAAAATAAAAATTAAAAAGTAAAATACATAATTAAAAAAAAAAAAAAAAATTTTAAAGCGCACCGTCCTTGCGAGCTCACACGCAGAAGCGAACGCATACGTAAGTCCCGCCCACATATGAAAACGGTGTGCAAACCACACATGTGAGGTATCGCCGCGATCGTTAGAGCGAGAACAATAATTCTAGCCCTAGACCTCCTCTGTAACGCAAAAGTGCTAACCTGTAGAATTTTTGAAACGTCGCCAATGGAGATTTTTATGTTGCAAAGTTTGTCGCCATTCCGCGAGCGGACGCAATTTTGAAGCATGACATGTTGGGTATCATTTTACTCGGTGTAACAATATCTTTCACAATATGGAAAAAAATTGACCTAACTTTACTGATGTCTTATTTTTTAACTAAAAAACTGATTTTTTTCAAAAAAAATCGCGCTTTTAAGACCGTTGCGCAAATACGGTGTGACATAAAGTTTTGCAATGGCTGCCATTTTATTCTCTAGGGTCTTAGAAAAAAATATATAATGTTTAGGGGTTCTAAGTAATTTTATAGCAAAAAAACCTGTTTTTAAGTGATAACCTCCAAACTCCAAAAAGAGGTTTTAAAGTGGTTAAGTGACTGTTATCTCACTTTTACAGGTTTCTTCACTAAAGAAAAGTATTTGCTGCAGTTAATTCCTCAATTTGGGTTTTACTAATTTCTTTCAACGACTCTTCTTCATGTTGTTACTGCAAAATGATCATCTCTTTATATTTTACACTTTCTCCATCTCTACAAAAGTGAAATATTCAAATATCTGTATAGTGTAACAGCACAATATAAATTATATTATTGGGAAGATGACAAAGAAAAAAGCTATGATAGATCTCACATTCAGACATCATAAAATTAGATGTATACAGGGAAGACTGATAATAAATATTTTGATGAGTATCAATTAGTTTGTTGGTGGCAAATCTTTTATCAGATTAATTGAAGTGGAAATGCTGCAAGGTCCAGAGCACTCTCTGCTGGACCCTCTAACATCATTAGGTTCATTACATTCTGCTCAGTTCCAGCAGAGAGTGAAATGCTTAAATCTGGAACACTTGATAGTCTGTAATAATAGGAACATCAGTACTGATAGTTTAGAAATATGAAAGCTGAAAGTGTTATTTCCATTTTCCAAGACTATTCAACATTGCTATTATGTACATACTTCAATTTCATGTACATGATTTTCTACACAGAAAATGCCTTAACAAACCATATTAGACTAATGAAGTGATCCGATCCCATCTCGCCTGCCAATGATGTTATTCTGACTTTGTGATATAAAACAGAAAAAGACAATATGAACAGCGTTGTCATAAATTAGTCTTTGCTACATTTGCTATCTGCAATGTATTTATATTTTAAAATGAACAGATGGGTTAGAATGGCACTTTATTATTATGCTATGTTTCTGATACTAAAGAACAACTAAAGGCAAAACTTTTTTTTCTTTTCGTTTTGGATGGAGTAAAGGAGGCTACATTTGCTATCTGTATGAGTTTGGGGAAATTTCTCTTCACTTCCTGTCCTCACTATCCATCCACTGAGTATACAGAGACCGGACATTACATATTAGTGGAATCGGAAGTGATGTCAACCTGACCAGAAGTGAGGGTGGAACAGAAACACACCCACACTTCCGTCTTTCTGGACCTAGCACATGACGTGCGCTCCATAAAAATAAATGAAGAAACTTTACTGGTTACCATTGATGTGGAATCGTTGTATACCAACATAAAACAAAAGGATGGCATTGATGCAGTAAGGTGGACTTTGAATCAGCATACAGAACTAAAAAACAAACAAAAACAGTTTATCTTACAAGGCCTAAAACTAGCTATGGAAAACAACTTTTTTGGTACCATAACCAGTATTATAACCAAGTCAAGGGAGTATCTATGGGGGCCAAATATGTCCACAGTGTTGCATATATTTTTCTAAATAAATGGGAAAATGAAGTAATTCATACTGGATAGTGGTCCCATCTTACACTATTTCGTAGGTACATAGATGATATTTTAATTATATGGCAGGGGCCGGAAGACAGTCTGGTGGAATTAATTGACTCTATTAACGCCAATGTTTATGGTATCAAATTCACAGTCAAAATCCACAAACAACACATAAGCTTCCTTGACTTGGATATATTCCAATTAAATGATACACTGGGGACCAAGACACACTTTAAAAGCACGGATAGGAATGGTTACATTCCACATGATGTCATCATCCAAGGTGGAAAGCAGCCATTCCAAAGGGGCAATTTATGCGTATCAAACGCAATTGCACCAGACATGATGACTATATGGCGCAAACAGACATCTTAATAAATAGATTATTGGGCAAGGGATACCTCAAAAATAATCTATTGGAAACAAGGGAGATGGTAGGAAAAATGGACAGAAAATACCTTATAGAAAAACATGAAAGAAATAATAAACCTACGGACTGTTCGTTCATCACGGGGTATAAAAAACAATCTAAACTAGTGGAAAAGAGTATAAAACGTCACTAGTCTATCCTTATGAAAGACCCGGCGCTAAAACGATTATTACCATCTACACCCAAATTTATATATCGTAGAGCACCTGGTGTTAGAACAAGGTTGGTAAAAAACATTCCAGATCCCCCTAAAAAGCAGCAAGTCTCCATGTTTGACATGAAGGGATTTTACAAATGTGGTAAATGCAGACCATGTAAATTGAGTAGGAAAGGCCCTAGAAAAAGGACATCCTTTATGTCCCATCAAACACTTCAGCAATATCCTATTAGGAATTTTTTGACCTGCAATACAAGGTATGTCACCTACGTTATTGAATGTAGCTGCGGCTACCAATACATGGGTCGGACATCTGGGACACTGTTCAAACGCATGGGAGAACATATTGCCAATATACGCAAGGGATTTCCCAAGCACAGTGTATCCAACCATTTCAGGTTGGTACATAATAGGAACCCTGGTGAGATGTCCTTCTATGCTATAGATACAGTGCAAAAACACTGGAGAGGGGCCAATATGGTGCAAAAGATATCCCAAAACGAAACACGCTGGATATTTGAACTCCAGACTTTGACCCCTCAGGGGTTAAATGTGGAGCTACACCTCAACTGTTTTATTTCCAACTTTTAAGCAAATATATTTGTATATTTTGACATTATTTTTTCATTTTTATACTTTCTCCTATTTATATACTTTCTTGCACACTCCTTCCCTATACATAAAGATCAACATAGGGTGGTACCAGAATGATTTATTCTTCAATTGAGTATATTGATTGACATGCATATGTAGGTATTATGTCCAAACAAGTACTTATCACAACCACTTCACTGTGGAAGGAATTATATGTTCTCCCACATCACACCATGTCCTTCTGAACCACTGGCATCACATTCACATGACCCTTTTTTTGGCCCAACCAATAACCATTTATTAATTCCACTCTCACCATTATTATTATTATTATTAATATATTTTTATCAACATCACTTTATTATGGCACTATATATACTCACTTCACTCTTACTCACATACCTGATATTTTTTCATATTTTTTCAGATTTAATGAGTGACCATGTTTGATTAACTAAAACATACAGTTATATTTAATTTAACACCATTAATGGCCACTAGAGGGCCTCATCTGGCCCATACCACACATACTAGAAGATTAAAAAAACCCAATAAATAGGCAACTCACATGTCATATTTAAATGTCAAAGTGTGTATATAAGTTTGTTCATTTTATATCATGTATAGAGTTGAGCGAACACCTGGATGTTCGGGTTCGGCGGGTTCGGCCGAACTTCGCGGAAACGTTCGGGTTCGGTACCGAACGTTACCCGAACTTGACCCCGGACCCCGAACCCCATTGAAGTCAATGGGGACCCAAACTTTTCGGCACAAAAATGGCTGTAAAAAAGTCCTGGAAAGTGCTAGAGGGCTGCAAAAGGAAGAAAAATGGGAGATGTTATTAGATCTGCAATCTGTCCCTCAAAGCAGTAGTAATCTCTACCTAGTCCAGTATCAGATCATTCTGTAATCAGATCGTTCTGTAATGCAGGATGAGATGTTATTAGATTTGCAATCTGTCCCTTAAAGCAGTAGTAGTAATCTCTACCTAGTTATTAGATCTGCAATCTGTCCTTCACAGCAGTAGTAGTAATCTCTACCTAGTTATTACATCTGCAATCTGTCCCTCACAATCTGTCCCTCACAGCGCCGGCAACATCCTCTCCCTACACTAACCTGAGAGCATGTGACATGCAGCACTGTAACTCCAGCCTCATATAGAGGCTGGGTCACATGATGCACTGACCAATCACAGCCATGCCATTAGTAGGCATGGCTGTGATGGCTTCTAAGGAAAACCAGTGAAACGCTTGTTGATTGGCTGCCCTGCAGCTTTTCAACATGCGTGATAAAATACCAGAACCCAGAACCCGAACCCGGACTTTTTCTCAAACGCTCGGCTTCGGGACACGGACACCCGAAAGTTCGGTACAGACCCGAACTTTACAGTTCGGATTCGCTCAACTCTAATAATGTATTGATATTAACGCCCAAGATTGTGAGCATCACACAACCTAATGGCAGCTGACATCAATTAGCTATATCGGCGATACGAAGTGGTGAGGGTATAAATTCCCTTCACATGATGCACTGGCCAATCACAGCCATGCCATTAGTAGGCAGGGCTGTGATGGCTTCTAGGGAAAACCAGTGAAATGCTTGTTGATTGGCTGCCCTGCAGCTTTTCAACATGCGTGATAAAATACCAGAACCCAGAACCCGAACCCGGACTTTTTCTCAAACGTTCGGCTTCGGGACACGGACACCCGAAAGTTCGGTACAGAACCGAACTTTACAGTTCGGGTTCGCTCAACTCTAATCATGTATTGATATTAACGCTCAAGATTTTGAGCATCACACAACCTAATGGCAGCTGACATCAATTAGCTATATCGGCGATATGACGTGGTGAGGATATAAATTCCCTTCACCAATATGGCGGAATCAGAACTTCCTGATGATGGCCGTTACCCATAGGCTTACGTTCAGGTGCCAGGACCTACAGGCACCCGCAAATGTGAGTTTACATTTTATCTGATTTTAATTTGTTTTATGGTGAATACATTTTGAAAAACGTTATTTGCACTATGAGAGTTTCTCTTTTCATATCTACGGTCATGTATGCAATGGAGTAACCGTTGGAGCGCACCTTACCGGAAAAGCCCATTGGGGACACCCCCGCTAAGCTTTATCAGACCACGCTAGAGATAGGTGGTCACTGGAGTGGGGGTGAGTGTACATCCATGTGGGGCACAGCAAGCACAGTTGCAGCACTTATGTCCTGTTGAGCACGAGCACGTTTGCCATCAAAGTTGGGGTGGTTTATACTGGTCTATTCCCTGCCAAATAAGAGTTTAAAGGACTATGTAAACAGACTTTATAGATTGCATATTTGGCTAAGCGCTGTGATTTAAACATTTTTTAACTTCATTTGTGGACATTTAACATTGGTCACTGCAACTGGCTATATTATTTGATGGGGGCACTTTTGGTACAGTGCCGCCGAGTAACATTTACAGTCTGTTCATTAACTGCTAATACTGTTCCCTAAGTGATCCTAGGCATTGAAGCACTTACATTTCTAATATGTGGTATACAGTATATTTTACACTACAAAGCAGCCCAAATGGCAGTACACGTGAAATCTGACATGGCACCTCCTGGCCATGGTGAAAGGGGATAAGAGATCCATTTAATGTTATATGATAGGCTCAGATGCAAATGCCACATTTTATTATATCTTAGTAAGCCCCTTTATAGGGTTAATTTCTTATCATGATTTATTCAAGCACAGTGATTAAAAATGTGTAATCTGCAATACAAGCACATTTAACTTTTGGTTCATTCAGTCAGGGTGCATAATTGTGGCATGTTGAATGCATTTTCAGTCATTGTGTTTGCATATTTAAGTAACTAATTAATTAATAAATGAATTCATTAATTATGTTTCAGGAACTAGAGTTGAACGATAAATGTCACCAAAGATTTGTTTTGCTAATCTCAATTTCTCCCTCCCATATATGCATAAAACTCTATATATTCAGTAAAGCTTTTCACTTTTTGGCAAACACAGAACAATAAAACAGTCACTCAATTTTGAGATCAAATTGTCCCAAAAATGCTATTAACAACATTAAAGCTGAACTCCAGGCAAATAAAAAATGTACAAATTAATGCAGCTCTGTAATCGTTAATACATTGTTAAATATATGAATTAAATGCAAGCAGTGTAAGTACCTAAACCTGACTTAGCAGCTTCTTGCAGTTCCTGTACAGCAGAGCTCAGAGTGTAAGGCCGGCCATACACAAATTAAAATTTTTCTAGTTCAGCATAGTTTACATACTAAATGTAAAAGAAAAAAACTCTGAAAAAAAAATAAGAAACTGATCAAGTTGAAATTCATTGTGGTTCACTATCCACACCGCTTAGATCAAGACTGAATTTAGAATCTATTCACCATCTCATCATAGTTCTCATGAAAAGCATCAGGTATTGTTATACTGATCGTAGGCGTCAGACGGACATATTTAAAATTAACTGAGAACTCTTCATCGAGTATTTAAATTTTGATGTAAAAGTACTTTTTGTGATTTGTGAAAGAAAGTTAGTATAAAAAGATATACTGGGGAATAAGTCATTCTCCTGAAAGATAAATTCCATGTATAAATATTTTTTACATATTTCAATTGGTAAAGTTTGGTCCAAACTATCTATGTATATACCATATCTGGATGATACCCCTGGAAGCTGGAAATCACTGTAGTCAGCACTGCTACTCCACTGATCTCCACTGCCTTTTGGGTCAGGTGCAAAGTGGCTGCACTGCTGTGAACACAGGAGGTCGTCTGCTCATCATTGGTGCCAATCAGAAATCACTTTGCCATTGCTTAATTTGATTGCAGCACCCCCCTAATTAGGTTGCTAATAGTATTTAGGCAAATTTAGTTTTCTGGCTCCCCTGTAGTCAGTGGAGCGAAGTTTGATTAGTTTTGAGTTCTGGGTTCTGCTGGTCATAGGCTCAACTGCCTCTCCCTGGTTTCCAATGAGTTCTAGAATTTAACCCTAAACCTGCTTATTCATACAGCTTCAGCCAATCCCTGGAAGGAAGTGTGACCAGTAGGAGGCTGCAGTGTGTATAAGTAGGTTGGAGCCTGGAACAGCATGGCCCTTGTCCTGTGGGAGAAGATCCATCTTTGGGGCTGTGGCCCTCTGGGTTACTTAGATGAAGTCTGCAGAAGGCCATCAGGGTCTCAGCTCAGGGAGAATAGGGGGCCTGTGTCTGATGTTGCTGGGAACAGTTTGGAGGAGGTCTAAAGAGGATCTGGCCTGGAGGCTTACAGTATTTGAGCTGGTACTACAGGAAAGTATTCAAGTACACAGGGCACAGTGAGTATAGATCTGAGAGAGATCCTAGAGAATGTCTTTGTTAACCTTTGGAGAGACTGTGCCAGATTTGCTGGCTCAGGTTTGCTCTTGCATTGAAGTCCACTGAGCTGTTGTTCACCTATCAGAAGCCTCAAAAGGGGTTTCGCCCTGAAGAGTCATTCTTATGCAGAGAGTGTGCTCTGTTATATTTTGCACTAAACTTGGAGTATCCCAAGGCTACCCCACACCCTAACAAATTTCAACCAGCATTACAATACAAAAAAGACATGCACTTTCTTGAGTTGTGAACCTGTTGAACTGCTGTCTACCTGGCTGCCGTGTGCCTCATAGGGAATGGAATCTGGGACAAAACTGCCAGCCCAGTCTAGGGTCTGTGCTACATATGCAAGCCATTCTCTGATTGAATGAGTTAGAGAGGCAGGGTGGTGATGTCATAATCTGTAAAACAGTCTACATAACATTACGACCAACTTTAAACAATCCCACACCCCATCGGAACCCTATGAGGTTCAAATCACGTTTTATATTGTCTCGTGTGAGAGACGTATTCTTACTGAGAAGTCCCGCTTTGGGGAAAACTCCGAAGACTATCCACTTGTTGTCGAGTCACCTGAAGTTACGTTCTCGTTTGGACTCGGTCGTTTAGACCGTGTCAGAGAGGTTTCCAATTGTTTCTGTAAGAGATCCTAGAGAGAGTCTAGATATGAGTGACACGGGACAC
>BLSH010518486.1:713049-732025 GCA_018402905.1 Glandirana rugosa | reverse complement strand
TATTCCCAACCGACAATCCCGTACCTCTTCACCTCTTTTCATTTTGACCTTCTTTCACCCCTTTAGTAAGACAGGTCTAGTTAATAAAAGAGTGTATAAGTCCCAAAAGTATTTAGAAGGGTCAAGTACAGTTTAAACGAGTAAGAATCTATAGTCAAGACTTTTTACCTTCATAAACAACGTCTCATACTAACGACCCACGTCGCTTCAGCTAAGTCTAGTCTGCAACACCTCATTGTCCTTGACCGAAGAAATAATCTTGTATTGGTGTTGTCATCACAACTCGCTTGGGCCTGACATTGCAAGCCCGAACCCGAACGATTTTTGAAATGTCCGGGTCCGGGTCCGTGCCACGGACACCCAAAAGTTCGGTACGGACCCGAACGTTACAGTCCGGGTTCGCTCAACACTACTGTTGTGGTTATGTTCTAATAAAGAAGCCAGTTCCTGTTACTCCACAACGTCTGATCTGAATCGACTTCGCTGCACCCAGCAATCATACTCTGCAACAAATACTTCCATTTTTCAGAACTGATATCTAAGAATGAGCAAATTTGACATGAACTGGGAAGATTTATGAAAACCCTGAATATGTGAGAAAATAATTGATCTGGACAGAATGATTTCCCCACTTTCTTCCAGTTTTACTTTTCTCCACTTCTCCATGCCCTAACAGCCAACCCTTATTGGCTAAATAATGTAGTTACAGTTGTGTAATTAATTTATCAGTGTAATTATGTCATACTCATTACCTATCCCTATAGCCTTCCCTATAATTGTACCTTTACTAGTTACGTCATGTGGGGAGGTTGAAAAGCCAACAAATGCTGGACATACATTTGAAATAAGTCAAAGGACAGAGGTGGAATTTTAAGCTACCAGAACACATTTCTCTTTTTTTTTGTTCCTAAAAAGTTTTATTTGGTGATAAACAACACATACAGAATCAATGTTACAAACATCCCATAATCAAAGATGAACAATGGGCATTCACAATGATCTTGTTTCAGCTTATAACAGCAAACATTTGAGTTGCATATCTGGATGTACATAATGTTGAAACAAGAGACTATAGGTCAGAACTATAATATGAAGGTCCTTAACATAGGAAGTTTAATAACCTAACAAAAATGGTTATTTAAAGCTTATAGGCTTGTAAAACAGCCTGCGTATAGGAGAGGGGGTGGGGAAGGATGTATAGGAGGTATACAGGGTTGACAGTTTCTCCTACCAGGAGTGAGAGAATACATATTGTTGCCTTTGGAGGGATCTTCTGCAATAGTGCGGTTAAAGTAGTAAATCAACTCTGGCCAATGTCATCCTCCTAATAGAAGGGAGCTCCCGACACATTCATCTTTTAATCTTTTTAAGCCATTGCATTTTTATTGATGTCATAATGGAATAAAAATTATAAAACTTAAAAGAGAAGTAGAGTTTTTTTTTCAGAATCATACTTGCCTAGGTGGATGCAGTATCGATCTGTTGCTGCATCTGTCCCCCATGGACTGAGAACTGAGCGATCAAACACTGTTGTTCGCTTGGCACTCCAAGCTCCCTGAGCAGAGAGCTGGTGACTGTCAGTCACCGCTGTCTGCTCTGCCCCTCCCCCACCTCTCTGGCTGGAGTGTTGGGCTGTGGAGGGGGGACAGGAGCGGCCGGCTTAGGCTCTCAGCGACTCGCTGAGAGGCTGAGCTGGGTGCCGGTCCAGGCATGTGGGCTGATCCCAACTTCATTGTCCTGTTCTTGCACCAGCCTGGACTGGGTCTGTGACGTCAGCCAACAGTGGGCTTCAGTCTGCTGTCTGCTGAAAACGGGTCACAGGAGTCCAGAACGTACTGCACTCCTGTGATCCACAGAAGAAGTACAGCAAAACTAGCTTTGGCTATATTTCTCCTTTAATTGCTTGCAACAAAATGTTATATATTAAAGCATCTCAGATTTAATTATAGCCGCCAGCTCCACCTATCAGCGTGCAGTATATACTATACAAGGCTTATAAACATTACTCAAGACACAGATTTTCATTACTGTGTATTTCTAATCTGCTACTATACAATAGGTAATAGGGAGGAGCATTCTCTCTATGTGTTTCTTGGAACAGAATTCCGTATGAAATTAATTTCTGCACACAATCTATGTAATATTATGAATGTATACAGTTTGATCTACAATGTTGACATGTATTTTATGTTCGCTGTGGAAATAAGTCTCAATTGTTCTCCTGAAGAAACTGAATTTTATTCTGAGAAATGCATAAAACATTAATGTGTTCTATATGGTACCTTAAAAGTGGGCCTCTGTTCAATGGCCTATTTCAGTCTGTTATTATATGGATGTGGTATCCCTAATATGACAGCCCACCACACTTTTGTAAGATAAATCCTTAATATCCAACCAAAAATCATTGTAGGACCAGATTTTGAGCATTGTTGTTGCAGCATATTCCTTGCTATTCATTCATCTGTACTATCAACAGTACTATCAACAAGAACCCTGAGAAATACACAGTTGGTAGTTAACTTCTGCCCACCATCATCTATTTGAAATCTAAATGCTCAATTTATTTATTTTTGTTTAGTTAGTTTTAAAATGTGATCACAGACATTTTCCTTTCATGTGGCAACCTAGAATGAGTTACTTGAGGTTTGCAGTTGATTTTGGTGAACTACTGTTGCTTAACGCAGCTGTTGGTATTTCATGTTTTACCTTGTTATCTTCTGAACTTGATATCATTAATCTAAATTGCATGAGCTGTTTTTGCAAAGAACTGCACAAAATAAAATATTCTGATGCCATCTTAGCACAGTCTGTATTGAGCAAAAACAGTGATAGATAACCACCTGACAACATTAGAGAAAATATTCATCCAGATAGAAATTTTCATGTAGTGTTCCATTGTTCAGTTATGACTCCTTCATATATAATGCAGCTGTGTGGCTTTTGGAAAGCTTTTCTACATGCACAGAACAGTGTGTGCTGTTCTTATGAAATAAAATATTTCAGAGGTTTGACCATTTTTAAACAAGCAGAGGCCCTGGTATACAGTATGTGTACCTTTAACTGAAGCCGAGATGAGGTTTTCTGTCTTTAGTACAATACTCAATTGTCCATTGTGTTTCACTAAATTCATTTCTAGCTGTACCACTGTGTTCTATTGCTATTGTAATATTTGGAATAAATTATTTAAATATGTCATGGCTATGACAGGAGTATCTATTATACTTTTTTCATCCTCTGAATGCATTGTGTTTTCTTTTTGTCTTAACAGCTAAATGCATTAGGATTTTCAAATGCAATTAGCAGGGAAGGCCATTTTGTAATACTGGCTGCTTAGAATAAATTCCAGCTCACACAGTAATTGGAAATCACCTATCATCTACCTTCTGGGTCAGGAACCCACACTGAACTTACAAATTATAAGAATTCTCTTTTCCACGAGACTGGTACATGGACAGATACATGGAAAGTGTGTGTGTGTGTGTGTCGGGGGGGGGGGGGTGATTCCCTTTAAGCAAATCAGGACTAAAACAAAAGTAATAGTAACATTTGTGATGCCCGATTATGATGGAGGATCAGATCTCAAACACCATTACATAGTTACATAGTTAGTCTGGTTGAAAAAAGACACAAGTCCATCTAGTTCAACCAATAAAATGGAAAAAAAAAATATCATGAAAAAAAAAATCATACAAACCTATATACACAGTTGATCCAGAAGAAGGCAAAAAACCCCACCAAAGCATGAATCAATTTGTTTCAGCAGGGGAAATAATTCCTTCCTGATACCCCTTTAGGCAGTTGGATATTCCCTGGATCAACTTTACCTATAAATGTTAGTATCCAATTATATTATGTACATTTAGGAAATAATTCAGGCCTTTTTTTAAAGTAATCTACTGAGCTGGACAGTGCCAGCTCTTGAGGGAGTCTATTCCACTTTTCCGTATTTGAAAATTAAATCTCTTTTCAGTCCAGACGTAAAGAGTGCACCCTCGTCCTTTGTGATGACCTTACACTGAATAACTCATCACCAAGTTTACTATATGTACCACTTATGTACTTATACATGGGGATCTCCTCTTCGCAAGGGAGAATAAATTCAGTTTCTCTAATCTTTTCTTATAACTGAGCTCCTCCATGCCTCTTATAAATTTGGTTGCCCTTCTCTGCACTCTCTCCAGTTCCCCGATATCCTTTTTGAGAACTGGTGTCCAAAACTAAACTGCATATTCCAGATGAGGTCTCACTAATGATTTGTACAGGGGCAAAATTATATCTCTCTCTCTTAAGTCCATACCTAAATACAAGAAAGGATTTTGCTCGCTTTGAAACTGCAGCTTGGCATTGGATGCTATTATTAAGCTTATGATCCTCCAAAACCCCCAGATCCTTCTCCACTGTGGATTCCCCCAGTTGTAAACCCCCTAGTATATACGATGCATGCATATTCATAGCAAGTGCATAACTTTACATTTATCAACATTAAGCCTCATTTGCCACATAGTCGCCCAATTAGACAGCACATTGAGGTCTGCTTGTAAATTAATATAACATACCCCAAATAAAACAATTGCAAAATTAGGAGGAATATCACATTAAAGGAAACATACTAAAAGAGATTTGATGGCTGCTATTGGTAACTTACTTCTAAGAATACTGGTTGGCTGGCTTTCTACAACTTCAATTCCTTCTAAGTTATTGATAACAGAACAAGTAGGCTGATTAGAAAGTTGAGGTCAGATCAAAACTCCTGATTTGCATGTTTAATGTTCCATTTTTTTTGTAATAAAATAATGTTTTCACCTTTTTCATAGTTGGTTGCCTCTCAGTGCTGCTAATCTCCTGCAGTGGCTTTGCAGCCACATCTTGTCTACAGCAGTGGTTGTATGGCATTTGTCGGGACTACTTTCTTAAGTGGACCATGCCAGTGCAATGTGTATTGAAACCGCTTCTGCTGCTCTTTATCAGGAGATCATGTGACAACACAGGATCACATCTCATAGACAGGGACAGAACGTAGTTACTCTGTAACAGGAAGAGAAACAAAAACCTTCATGGCAGGATCCCTAGGTATTAATGAAAGCAGTAGAGTTGAAAATATATTTATGTTATAGGTTGTATGAGATTTTAGTGACTGGACTTACATATATTTGAAGAGGTCTAGTGACTTCCACTAAGGGTCACATCACTCAGAAAACTGACTACACTATTGCTTTAAAGATTACATGGCGTGTATATGTTAAAGCTGAACTTTGGAACTTTTGTAAAAGTAGCAGTAACATCATTATTGTGTGGTACATAACCTGTACTGAGTGCAGAGCTATGGGAGAAACCTAGCAGGCTCTACCCACTACAAGCTCTCTGTAGTAACCTACACAAGGGGGCAGTGGCCAGTCTTTATTACAGGAAGCTTCTGCACAGAGGCAAAGTTTCACACTGGATTACTGCACAGATCTGGAAGAAATACACAAAGCACACTAAGCTTCCAGTAAGAATAGACATGACTCTTGTATTTAGACAATAGTTGCATGTCTCTGAAGTTCAACTTTTAAATATTTAGCAAGTACTTGCAGATTAGATTATTGCACGTGGAAAAATGATTGCATAATGATATGAAAACTTGAGGAGTTGTAAAGTAAGTTGTTAATTAAAAATGTTAAAGTAGTAGTAAAGTCAAAATTAGAAAAAGGGCAGGGTTTTTATAACAGATGAGACATTAGAGGTCTCTTCTGGCATAAATGCTCCCTCAACCTCTCAGCAGTAATGTCATCTGAGCCACACATGCGCAGCCCAGACCACATTTACAGCTCGCTCTGTGAGATTGATTTACTAAAACTGGAGAATGCAAAAGCTGGTGCAGCTGTGTATGTATGGTAACCAATCAGCTTCTAAGTTCTGCTTGTTGACGGCGCAGGTTGACGGCGACAAGATGGTCCTCCTGGGTAAACCGCCGTCATCTGACGGCGGCTGCCAGATCGCGCACTGTGAGCGCGCGCGCCGCCGGAGGCGCGCTCGCGCGCTCACTGTGTCCGGGGAGGGCCAGGGAGCGGGTGCGGTGGACTCGATCTGCGCCGGCTACCCGTGATGCCCCCCCTGCAGTGAAAGAATGGAGGTCCGTGTAAGTAAACACGGACCTCCGTTCTGTTAGAGGGGGAAGGGAGTGATCACAGCCTTCCTCTACATGGAAGCTGTGATCACTCCCCTCCCCCTGCCAGTCAAACACTAAGACAGTTAGAACAGGCCCAGGGAACATAGTTAACCCTTAGAGCGCCCCCTGCAGGTTAACCCCTTCACTGCCAATGGCATTTACACAGTAATCAGTGCATTTTTATAGCACTGATCGCTGTATAAATGCCAATGGTCCCAAAAAAGTGTCAAAATGTTCCGACATGCCCGTTGCAATATCGCAGTACCGCTAAAAATCGCAGATCGCCGCCATTACTAGTAAAAAAAAAGAAATAAATAAAAATCCCAGAAATTAATTCTCATCATTCGTAAACGCGGCAACTTTTGCGCAAACCAATCAATAAACGCGATTTTTTTTATCACAAATATGAGGAAGAATATAAATCGGCCAAAACCGATGAAAAAAAAAGTTTTTTTATATTTTTTTTTTTGAATTTGTATTTTAGCAAAAAAGTAAGAAATGTGCGTTTTTTTTGCAAAATTGTCGCTCTTCTTTTGTTTATAGCGGCGATCAGAAATGACGCAGCGGTGATCAAATACCACCAAAAGAAAGCTCTATTTGTGGGAAAAAAAGAACGCAAATTTAGTTATTGCATACTAGCTTATTATGCCTTTGCCTGCAGGTTTGGTTTTTTTTTTCAAGCATAGAACCACTTTAAGCTTTGACCAAAAAACACGGAAGCTGATTGGTTTCAATGCAGAGCTGCACAAGATTTTGAACTCTCCAGTTTTAGTGAATCAACACCTACAGTATGTGCTGCATGCACAGGAGTGACATCAGCTTTACCTGACTATTGAAGCGGACAAAGATACAGAATCTGGAAGGAGGAATGGGCAAAAATGGAGACGCCGGGGACCAGTGGGGCCATGAAAGTGCAGTGCTGGAGGGATCAGTTTGCAGGTAAGTCTATCATAATGTGTTAGTATGCAGTGCAGACTAGTACATTATCACTTAAACCTGCAGGGGGTACTTTTTTAAGGAGACTTTACTACTGCTTTAAAGTGGCTAAAGACAAAAAAGAGGGAATACGTGCCCTTAAATATGCTTGTTTTCCACGCCTGCAAAAGATCATGTTACATTCTATTTAATTTGCTTACTTTTAAACTATTTCAGATTTTTGCTATGATTTTCTTTATTAAGGATATATTTTTGTTCTTTCCCAGGTATTTTTAGACATCTGGAAAAATAAATTCTTGTTTTGCACTCCATGTTCTTAAATCAAAAAGAAATCAAATTGAACCGTGGATGGACTTCTAATTTGAAGTAGCTATGGTGCGCAATTAAAGGGATAATGGTTCTCTCCTAGATTCCCACATTCCATCTATATGAACAGATGTTTTTCTTTCTCTGTGCTCCTATGAATAAAAGCACACATGCTAATCTCTAAAAGACCCCTCCTGATGAGGCTGTACTTCTGTCTGAAATTATACGATTTGCAAGGCAACACCTTCAGCGTATTTCATTTTCCACGACTTTCCAATGCCCCTTGTTTAAGTGTGAACAGTTTGTACCACCATATGGCAAGGTGGAGGTCAGACAGATAAAATGTTTTATTGTTACCAGGATGCTTAACAACATATGAATGTAAATTCTAACACACCCAAACACATTTGCAAAGTAACCCTGAAAAGGGTCTTTATGAATTGGGGGAAATCTGTTTTTCAGCTCCACCTCAGACTTTCCAGTTCATTACAGGTATTGTAAGGAGAAATAAAGAGCTTTGTGCTCTCCCTAAGCAATCTGTGGCCTGCTATTTTACCAGATTTCTAATGAGTCTTCAATGATGATTTAGGAGACTGGGCTATAAAGGATTTCAATGATGCCTTCTTGCATAGACACCCTCTAATGTATCCAGCCATTCTGTCGACACCAATGGCCAAAACTGCAACTTTTGTCCCATTTTCGCTTGACTGGTTGCATTGCTTCACTCAGGTCTCCAATTCTAAAAGAGGTCACCAGATCAACCTAATGGATGCAGCCTTGCTTCATATCTCAATGGCTTGCAGATAAAGAAATATTCATTGCAATTTGTTGCTATGTTGGTGGTAAGCCCCCTGCAATGCATCTTGCTGATATACTTTGTTTTACACATTTCCTTTTTTTACTTCTAATTCCTCTCATAACTCTAGTGTGAATCATTCCCAGCTAACCCTGCACTTAAAAGGATAATGAAGCAAGATTAACAAAAGAAACACACACAAAGAAAGAGGCTACAATGAGTGTTTTTCAAGGAGCAATCCCATGCAAACCAAAGGGTAAAGTATAAACATTACGATAAGTATCTCTAAACCAAATCAGTCTCTGAAATGCTATAAAAGGGCAAGGAGGGGTCTTAGTAAAATAAAGAAAAGCACCTTCAGGTAAAGGTATATCAATAAAAAAACAGTGAGCTTCTGTGAACGCTAGAAGACATTAAAGTGTGCCTATACCCATGAACCAAAATGTAATATATGGCAGCTTACCAGTTCTTAGATGTGGTGGCTGCATTGTTTTCTTCTTGGGCTTAATTTTCTCCTTGTAATTCTACCACCACCACCACACTTCCCATCCTAGGGTGACAACCTTCATTGTTACTCTACGACAGTAAGTGTTATTCATAATATATAGTGTATCTATGAAAAGGCAGCATTGTTACTCTAGGACAGTAAGTGTTCTTCATAAGGCTAGGTTCACACTGCTGCGGTGCGAATTTTCTGCGAATTGAATACTATTGAGATGCAAGTTTTTTCAGTACAGACACAAGTGCGATTTCTACATGTGTTGGTGCGAATCTACTGCAAAGCTGTAGCTGGAGTTGAAGGGAGAAGCTATCGCAGTGATGTGAATGGGAGATTGCGTTTTCAATCCATGTTCTATTGTAGTCTATGGAGCTGAATTCGCAACGCACTGCATCGCACACGGATCAAACTCGCACAGGACCCTTTTTCTTCACGGATTAGATTTGCAACGCATCAATGTGAACTGCACTGGTAGAACACTATATTATTGGAGATGACTTGCGAATTTAATGTATCGCAACGCAATCTATTCACAGTACAGTTCGCAGCAGTGTGAACCTAGCCTAATACATACTGAGCCTTCTCTAGGTAAGGTTAATGATGGTCATACAGCACATGCTTTGATCGTTTTATCCAATCAATGTGCTTCAAAGTGTTTGAATCTGCAAACAATCAAACAACCATTATATAAAGTATAAATAAGTGCAGTGCTACAGTCATTCAAATACCACTAACCATATATCATTATCCTGTGCATCAATATAAATGTAAAACATATAAGTGATGTGCTCAAATGTCCATCTAGTTAAGTAATCTTTGACTTATTCCAAAGAAAAAGGTCCAAACAACTGTCACATATATTATCCCTTTCGTGCTGGAAGTTAAATGTCTGTCTGTGATATCAGTTGCAATCCACTGCTTTTTGAACAGCCATAACTTCCCTTCTAATCAATTTAGACTCAATTTCAATTGGATTCAATCAAACTGAGTCAACTGACCAGGGCAAAAAATTATCAATAGTTTTGCATTGATTGACAGCACTGAAATACTTTGTTCATGAATACGATCCTATTTTGATTGATCAGATTATTAGATTACATGGTGGAAACAGAGATGTGACTGAAGACTTACAATCTTAACCCCTTCCTTACTGGGCACTTAAACCCCCCTCCTGCCCAGACCAATTTTTGGCTTTCAGCGCTGCCGCATTTTGAATGACAATTGCGCGGTCGTGCGACGTTGTACCCAAATAAAATTTGCGTCCTTTTTTTCCCACAAATAGAGCTTTCTTTTGGTGGTATTTGATCACCGCTGCGTCATTTCTGATCGCCGCTATTAACAAAAAATGAGCGACAATTTTGCAAAAAAGAACAATATTTTTTACTTTTTGCTAAAGTACAAATCCATTAAAAAAAATTATTCATCAGTTTTGGCCGATATATATTCTTCTACATATTTTTGGTAAAAAAAAAAATCACAATCGGCGTATATTGATTGGTTTGCGCAAAAGTTATCGCGTCTACAAACTGGGAATTGATTTATGGCGTTTTTATTATTATTTTTTTTTTTACTAGTAATGGCGGCGATCTGCGATTTTTATCGGGACTGCGATATTGCAGCAGACATGTCGGACTTTTTTTACACTTTTTTGGGACAATGACATTTATACAGCGATCAGAAATTTAAATATCCACTGATTACTGTGTAAATGTCATTGGCATTGAAGGGGTTAACCAGCAGGGGGCAGTGAAGGGGTTAACACATGTTCCCTGGGTGTGTTCTAACTGTGGGGGGGCGGGGCTGGTCGGGACATAACAGATCTAACTGATCCCAGTGACAGGGATCGGTAGATCTGTCATGTCCCCTGTCACAGAACGGGGAACCGCCGTGTTTACATCGGCGGTTCCCCGTTCTGAGGCGGTTCCCCGTTCTGAGGCTCCTGAAAGAGATCGGCGGGTCCGGGCGGACATCGAGTCCTCCCGAGCCACGGGCACGCTCGCGCGTGCGCGCCGCCGCTGCCACCAGGGGGCGCTCGAGGAGCGTGCACAGGGGACGACGTCCATGGACGTCGTCCTGCCATTTCAGATCCGCGCTGGAGCCGTGCTTCGGCAATAGCACGGATCTGAAGTGGATAAATTATGATCATATCCTAAAGTGAGACAAAACTCATAGCTTTTATAAAATAAAATAAATGCAATATGTTTAAATATAAGTAGTGTGAGCCTCGATTGAACGCCACTTTCCTGTGTGTGGGATATCAATCGAACGGGTGGTTGCCTAGAACTCAATTATTTCTATTAAGAGTAGGGGTGAGCTGTCGGTTCGAGTCGAACATAAGTTCGACTCGAACATTGGCCGATCAGCCATTTGCCGAAATTTGCACGCCCCATAATGCATTGCTAGACCGCGCAAAATGCCGCCTGCTGATTAGTCAAAGCATGCACATGACCTGCATGCTTTGGCCAATCACGGCGCGATCTGCTGTGAGAGCCATGATTGGCTAAAAGGTAGGGTGCCTTTGGCCAATCATGTCTCGGGGTCTCCATCCACGCCCCTCACGATATATGTAGTGTGTGAATGTGGAGACCGGAGGCTGACATTTATTTAGTTTAGCTAGTTTAGTCAGTGGCGTGTAGGCAGTGTAGTATATAGATTTAGTGTAGAGTATATATAGGCAGTGCAGGCAGTGAAGTATATAGATCTAGTGCAGAGTATATACAGTCAGTGCAGGCGGTGTAGTATATAGAACTGGTGCAGAGTATATACAGGCAGTGTAAGAATATATGTAGACAGTATATAGAATATATATATATATATATATATATATATATATATATAATACACTTCATTCAGTGTAGACTATATATACAACTCATTCAGTGTATAGTATATAGAGTCAGTTTAGGCAGTATAAGAATATATATGTACCGTATATAGTATATATATATATATATATATATATATATAATACGCTGTCTTCAGTGTAGACTATATATACAGCTCATTCAGTGTATAGTATATAGAGTCCATTCAGGCAGTTTAAGAATATACAGTATCTCACAAAAGTGAGTACACCCCTCATATTTTTGTAAATATTTTATTATATCTTTTCATGTGACAACACTGAAGAAATGACACTTTGCTACAATGTAAAGTAGTGAGTGTACAGCTTGTATAACAGTGTAAATTTGCTGTCCCCTAAAAATAACTCAACATACAGGCATTAATGTCTAAACCACTGGCAACAAAAGTGAGTACACCTCTAAGTGAAAATGTCCAAATTGGCCCCAAAGGGTCAACATTTTGTGTGGCCACCATTATTTTCCAGCACTTCCTTAAGCCTCTTGAGGATGGAGTTCACCAGAGCATCACAGATTGCCAGGTTGCCACTGGAGTCCTCTTCCACTCCTCCATGACAACATTACGGAGCTGGTGGATGTTAGAGACCTTGCACTCCTTCACCTTCCATTTAAGGATGCCCCACAGATGCTCAATAGGGTTTAGGTCTAGAGACATGCTTGATCAGTCCATCACATATATACTCCATTTAGTCTAGACTACATATACAATGCATTTGGCAGTGTACAGTATATAATACAGTTTAGTGCGTTGTTGAAACAAAATCCCCATTATGTCCGGAAGGCCACCAAGGAGAGGCAGACGCTCCCAGGCCACTAAAAGAGGGCAAGCAGCCTCTGTGTCCACAGTGAAAAGTGTTGGTGGCGGACATGGTGGATCCTCTGCAGGCGGGTCACACTTTTCCTTTTTTTTCTGCTGTTGGCCATGTTATTGAGCCACAACATGCAGAAGAGTTTGTGGAGTGGATAATAACTAAATCATCCTCATCCTCCGTCACCCAGGCACATACTAGTTTGTCTTCCAACGCAGCTGCCAAAGCGGCCACCCGCTCCATATCCACAGTTACTCCTTCCGTAGACCCACCATCATGCACAGAGGAGTCACCAGAATTATTTGACCATGGTGTCAGTTACATGCTGATGGAGGATGCGCAGCAATTTGAAATCTCCGATGTTGGTTCCCAGGTTGAGGAAGGGAGTAACGTGAGCCTAGAGAGAGGGGGTGCCACAGAAGGACAAGAAACTAGCAGTCATGTTCCCCCAGCTGCAGCATACTGCCAAGTTTTCTCCAGTGACAAGGAGGGAGGGGATGATGAGGACATTAACTGTACTTGGGTGCCTGAGAGAAGAGAGGAGGAAAGTGAGGAGGAGGAGGAGGCACAACTCCATGGAGGCAGGATGTCCTCCAGGGGCCAACTTAAGGGCAGCCACCCTATTGCAATACACCACAGAGCTCCACAGCTGCAGGGCATTGCTGATTCCCTGCTGACTTCCAAAACATCAATGGTGTGGGCTTTTTTCAACACTTGTGCAGTAGATCGCACCGTTGCTGTTTGCAATCTATGTCTGAAGCTTGGCCAGAACAGCAGCCTGCTTGGGCACTACATGCTTGACAAGACATATGACAACCTTCCATGCAGACCATTGGCAACAGCACCTGAAAGACCCACATCATAAAACAAGATGGATTTCTCCTTGCTCCTCATCTGTGACCTGAACCCCCTCTATACCTCCAGTCCTCTCAAAAGCCTGCACAGAGCAATGAAGGTCTAGCAATGGGTGCCACAAGTACTTGCAGCCAATCTGCTAGCAGTACACCACCAGTTGATGTCAGCAGGCAAATTTCCCTACTCCGGTTGCTGAACCGTAAAAAAAAATACTGTTCTAGCCATCCACATGCTCAGCGTTTAAATGCTAGCTTGGCCAAATTGCTATCACTCCAACTGCTGCATTTTCAGCTGGTAGACTCTGCCCCCTTTCGTTAATTTGTGGAATGTGCTGTACCACAGTGACAGGTTCCAAAAAAGACATTTATTTTCACGTAAGGCTATTTCAGCGCTCTACTGTCATGTGGAAGGCAATGTTTTGGCCTTCTTGGACAGGGTGATCAGCAACAAAGTACATATTACCGCCAACTCATAGTCCAGCAGACATGGTGAGGGATGTTACCTTTCCTTCATAGTGCACTGGGTAATTCTGCTGGCAGCTGGGAAGGTTGCAGGACAGGGTTCGGTGTTGGAGCTAGTTCCGCCACCACGACTCCAAAAAATGGTGCTGTTTCTGCCACATCTGCTTCCTCCACCCCCTCCTCTTCTTCTTCCTCTGTGGCCTCTTCTGCAGCAGTGTCCTCTGAACCAGCAGTGCTCGCAAAGCGTTCTAGGGGCTATGCAAGCAGTCATGCTGAAAGATGCCATGCGGTGATTGAGTTGGTCTGCCTAGGGGACAAGAGCCACACAGGCACAAAGACTCTGTCAGCTCTGCGGGGGCAGGCTCAGAGGTGGTTGACGCCACATCCGCTTGAGCCAGGAATGGTTGTATGCGACAATGGCACCAACCTTCTCTCTGCCTTCCGACTGGGACACTTCACACATGTTCCATGCTTAGCACAAGTCCTGAATTTGGTGGTGCAGCATTTCTTGACCAGGTGCCCAGGCTTACCAGCTATTCTGAGGCACGCCAGAAAAGTCTGTGGTCATTTCTGCCGGTCATACAATGCCAGTGGTCGGCTGACTGACAGTGGGAGTTAAACCTACCCACCAATTGCCTCATTTGTGATATGCCCACCAGGTGGAACTCAACTCTGGCAATGCTGCAGCGGCTATACGCACAGCAGGGGCCATCAATGAGTACCTCTATGAGTAAGGCACCAGGACAGGCTCAGGGGAGCTTGGTTTTTTCACCATGCCAGTGGCTACTGATCAAGGATGCATGCACTGTCCTGTCAGCATTTGAGGAGGCCACAAGGATGGTGAGCAGTGACAATGCATGCATCAGTGACACTGTCCCTCTAGTCTTCCTGCTGGAGCACATGCTTCATGGAATCATGAACAGGGCACTTGAGGCAGAACAGAGGTAGGAAGAGGAGGACTTCCTTACCTCTCAAGGCCCCCTTTATGCAGATAGCATTCCTGCAGGGCCACCAAACACACAGGAAGAAGAGGAGGAAGAGGATTGTGTCAGCATGGATGTAGAGGATAACATGCAGCAGTCTTCAAGGGATGGTTTTCAGTCCCCAGAAACCCAAGGAGTTGTACATGGCTGGGAGGAGGCAGTTTCATACAATGTCATCCTCAGTGACACAGAGGAGTCTCAAGTCTGCTCAAACTTACGCTGCATGGCCTCCCTGACTCTGCAAAGCCTGGAAAAAACCCAGGGTTCAAGGAGAGGGATCATTACTAGGTTGCAACCCTTCTTAAAACAATGTTACAAGGGTAAAGTTGCAGAGCTCATCCTACCTTTGCAGAGGGAGCAGAGGATGAAACATCTTCAGGATAGCTTGAGAAAAAGTTTGTGTAATGCCTTTCCAGACCCTGGGAGGTTACCTTTTCCTGCTGCTGGACAAAGTGTTTCTGGCTTCCTTCAGTCAGAAGAAGAGCAGTGGAGAAGGTTGCCGGCTGACCGATGCCTTAAAACAATTTTTCAGTCATTCCATCGTCAGCATCTGCACTAAATGGTGCAGGAATATCTAGGGGCAAGATCAGACTTGGAGACCTTTCAAACTGAGCATCCACTGAGTTACTGGGTCTTGAGGATGGACCACTGGCTAGAACTTGCTCAATATGCAATTGAGCTACTAGCCTGTCTTACATCCAGCATGCTTTCTGAACAGACATTCAGTGCTGCTGGAGGGTTTGTAATGGATCAAAGAGTGTGCCTGTCCACAGACTCGGTTGATAGGTTCAAATTTAGAAAAATGAATCAGTCCTGGATCAGCAGCTATCAAGCGCCTAATGATGATGCAACTGATTGAATTTGCTAGGGATCTACAAATGTCATTTTGCAGTGCCACTGTTCTACACATCACACTGATGCACCACTTTACAGGCAGACCAAGGGGACTCCCCAGGCATGATATTTAAAGGAATATATATTTTTTTCACTTTAATCATTATTAAAATCACTGCTCCTGAAAAAATCTTTTTTATAATTTTATTTGGCATTGATACATGTCCAGTAGGGTAGTACCCGGGTCCCCATACTCTTTTTATGGCAATAAAAATGCATATAAGCCTTTAAACTGAGCACTTGATTTTTCCTGCTCGAGTCACATTGATTTTAATAGGGTTTGCATATTCAAATAAATGTATTGCCCGTTCGCTTAATCCCTAATTAAGAGAGGTCAAAAAGAAATCTATCATTTATGTATGGTGAACATTAACATACTGCACCTAAAACGCACATAAAATGCACAGTTGTGAACGAGGCTTAAGTAGAAGTTTAGTCTAAATCTATCTAAGTTTGCACCTGCTCCCAGCCCCATTCTAAGCCCTATACTAACTACCCTGAAAAGGAAAGATGTGTATTTAACTAATCTAAGGCTGCTCCGGCCCGGTCATGTGATCTGCTCCCAGCACCAGCTTCAGGGGAGAGGAGGGACAACAGACAAGAGATGTCCCAATGTAAGCCTATGGGTGACACCACCAGTGCTATGAGAAGGCCAGCCAGTGCCCAGGGCGAATAAACTGCGCCCCCCCCCCAGGTGTGCATGGGTTAAATGCTCATTAATGTACACATGATGAGAACATTGGATGAATACAAGCAAATTTGGAGCGATTGTCTGATAATCTGATCATTAGTACACAGCTTTTGAGAGCTGATTACGACAGTTCATGTGAAAACATCACAAAATAAGCACACAAAATGTCTTGTAAAATAACAGAACAAATGATTTTCATGTAATTAGTATGCTATTTGCACGAAAAAAATCAGTACATGCTTGGAAATATGAGAATACATAATTTCTGAAGTTGTATTCTGTCTATTGAGAATTTTTGTAACTTTAGTAAGCTATTTGTTTTCCATATGAGACTAGCATGGGAAAAAAAAAAGTCTGATATTCTCATTGTGTGTATGGGCCTTTTGTTCTAGGAGCAGAGGATTAAGGTAAAATCACTTAAACTGGCACACATGCATAGGTTTTTCATAAGATTGATGCGCCCCATCCCACACTCCGCCCAGGGTAGTGGCCCCTCCAGCCTCTGCCTTTTACCGGCATTGGACACCACCGCCCAGGCTCACTGCTCTCAACTCTCCCCTGAAACTGGCCATTGAGGAGATCACATAACCAGACCAGAGCACCCTTAGATTAGATAAATATACACATCTTTCCTAGGCTAGTTAGTGTATGGCTTAAAATGGGGTGAGAGCAAATTTTAGCTTAGATTAGGACTTCTATTTTAAAGTACTACTTTGTTACCACAATAATTAACCTAACTTAAAGGCCACATTGTCTCTGGTCAGCAGGAGCATTATGGGTGTTTCATTACATTACAGACTGCAGAGTGGTGAGGATACTTAATTTTTCGGTTGTTTGGGTGGAGATGGATTATGAACTTCATCAAGTTTTGTCTGTATTCCTATTAGGAAACTTTGATCTGACATTCTTAGTGGACAAGAGGACAGGTATCTCTTTACTAAGGCATGAGGACCAGTTTACTGCATATATATTAATTAACTGTGTCAAAATGTCTATTTCACATACATAAGCGTACCTTGGAATTTTTATAAGTCAAGGGCCTGAGACTGCGGGTGGGAAGAGGACAGGGTTTATAGCGGTACATGTAGTTCAACAAGGAATGAGAAATTCTAATTTCCATTGTCTCCTGGTGAAATATGGGGCTAACCGAAAAAATGTTCTTGTGTTTTTGTGGTGTCACTGGAAGGAAACAATATTCCTGCATTGGTGGTGTCAGACATAAATGAATTGTACAACTTCACTGGTTTAAATATAAATGGTTTGTGCATCCCCTTCCCCACCTAGAAATGAAAAGTACACTCATTCTCTCCAGATAGAAACAAAAAGCATGAGCATGGCCCTCACAATCCTATTGCATCAAACTGCATTGTTACCCTACTGTCTCCTTTATAGTGTAAAGCTCTGCAAACTGTTGGCAATATATAAATCCTATATAATAATAATAGGCACATTTCCTTTCCCCAGTGGAGATGTATTGTACACTCTATTTCCCCAGATAGAAATGAATAGTATGCTCACTCTGCCAAGATAGCAATTAATTGTATACCACACAGGTTGCCCAGGTGAAATATGGGATCTCTCCTGCTGTAGCAATTGCTGGGTGCCAGCCCAGGTCCACAACCAGAGCATGAATATAAAGAAGAAAGGAGGTGGCGACACTACCAGCATAAAAATATGTGTTTGTCAGAAATCCATTAAAAGCTAGGATACAGCTAGCACACACATCTCCTGTGGCTGCAGCAAACCCGTTTCACCCGCCTGTGCTTAGTCATTGCCAAATGAATTGTACACTCCTGCCCAGATAATTTAATAGTATACTCTGACCTTAGGTAACATTTGTAGCCCCAGTCCAGCATTTGTATAGCCAGCAACAGCTAACTGCCATACCTTCTTGCAGGAGTCATTTTCTATTATCTTTTCTGGGCACATGGTGCCATATCGGCCAGGAAAGAAGACTTGGTTGGAAGGAGCTGGAGGAGGAAGGATCATAGCCTACAAGTCCTGTTGATTCTTTCCTTCTTCCAAGGGTCAGTTTGTGGCTCTGTTTCTTATCTGACAGGATTAGTGATATTGCTGTCATTACTCCTGTCAGGCTATAGAGGCAGCATTGGAGGGAACTCCTGCAGACACGAAGACCTGGCAGGCAAGTTCATTAGTGGGAGCCTCCAAGCCAGAAACAAAGAGTTCCCTGGTATATAGAGTTGAGTGAACACCTGGACGTTCGGGTTCTGCTGGTCCGTCCGAACTTCGGGACAAAGTCCGGGTCCGGGTCCGGACGGAACCCGAACGATCGCACGGACAACGAACCCCATTGAAATCAATGCGGACCCGAACTTTTAGGCACAAAAATGGCTGTAGCAAAGTCCTGGAAAGCCCCAGAGGGGTGCAAAAGGAAGTAAAATGGGGGTAAGGGTAGGGCAAGTGCCCTACAAAAAAAATGGGGACAGGGAAATAACTTTAAATATTTTTAAAAAAATAAAAACAAAAAAAAGCAAAAATGGAGGTGAATGTGGATCATCTTCAAACTGTGTCTGAAAAGTATTAATTAACGGTAGAAACCATATAACTGTTCCAAAATCATCTTCAAACTAGGGCAAGTGCCCTACAAATAAATGGGGATAGGGAAAAAAACGTGGGGAGACCCCGAAAGGTCCTGAAACGATGTCGGTAAAAACACGGATTTTCAAGCCCAGGCGTAACTAAAGTTACCCCAAGCAACAGGCACGCTAGCAAGCCC
>BLSH010518486.1:666405-701300 GCA_018402905.1 Glandirana rugosa | reverse complement strand
TGCTCTCCTCGCCCCCCCCCCCCCACCAAAAAAAGACTCTTCTCTGGTTTCACATCTGCCCGACCACTCTACTTCTGTAGTTCATTGGAAACGGTGTGCCTACATTATGCCATATGTAGTCCCCTATTTTGCAACTATGTTATGTGCCTAGGATGATGTTATTCCCATAACTTTTTACAACTCCTGTAATGGTTAGATCTATCATAGGCTGTTGGAAGATATATAATTTTGTAAACTATGCCAAAGTTTATTCTTTGCAACCTAGTACTTGCCTTGGTTGTGCATTACCCAAAGACAATATATACAAAACAACATATAAATATTCCTTTTAAGCAGTGTTGTGACTGTGAGATGTCAGGGGGACTTTGACAGTAGGTATCCAGAGGGACAGTTCAGATGGACAGCTGTACATGCTTTTTAAACATTAGAGGCATATGGAAAGAGTAACTCAGGTTGGTCGGCAGACATGCTCTGTATGGAGTAGTTGAAGTACTGGATGGAGACTTTGTTTAAGCATTTTGTGGCCAGTCACTTCTCAAGTAGAGACTGACATTTGCTTTACAGTTCCATAGACTGTGTTTGTACATTTATATTCTTCTCTGAAAGAATCTGACTGCAGCTCGCTTGATACCAGTTATTTTGTTAATTCCCAGACATAGAATGTTATAAAAGCTGACAACCTAACCTATCTATGCCCATGTCTCTCTATTGTGTGTGGGTGCTGATTGTAAACACATACAGTACATATCTTACAGTGGCTTTCAGCCAGTTGTTATGTGGTGAAAGTCTGTTTTCCTCTGTGTATTACAACTTAAATGACATTATAACCACCCCATGCAAGTGCTCTTTAAAACCTTAGCTATTCATAGTCTAATGTTAACAGATCAATTTGCATTCTTCTATACTAATTGGTATAACACATATGTTCTTCTGGCACATTGATAAAGCAAAATCTATGGTTATGCAACTTGCTTTTTTATAACAAAAAAAAACTGTTGTTACTATTACTATTCAATTAAGTTATTAATATTTCTGGACTACAGTAACATGAAGATTGAAATGCTACTTTATTCTATCTTTTTTTTTGTGCTACTGAAGACATGCTGCACTCCGGTCAGTAAAGGGAGAACAAAAGGTAGGAGAATCCATAAGAATTCATGTAGTCCAAAGTAATAGCCATGTAATGAAGTGACTGGGCTTCCGAATAACATATCGCAGCATGCTTTGGGGCGGAGGAGGATCTAGATAGAATCACCCAGGAGAAGCTGCTCTCTTGGTGCCACGAAAGTCTGGGGGACAAGTCTATGGGATGGTTTTTCCAAGCAGGCTGAGTCAGGTGGACACGGATCCAATCAGTAGCAGGAGTGTGAGATATCCAGCAACCATGTTGAGTTTACAGCCTCTCCTTCAGTGCTGCTGAGAGATCACAGATGCGCTGTGAACTCCTAGTGAGACTAAGGGGGGCCCTTCCACTGCCAGAGCAGAATGCTGAGTCCAGGAGTTGGTGAGAGGGCTGAGAGCCCACATTTTCTTGTTATTATACAAAAAATCTGCAATCTAAAAGCAAGATATCTACATAGCACAAAAACCCATCCCCACCCAGGCTTCTAGCTATTGACATTGCCTTACACCTGTCCCAAAGTGTCTGTGCCACAGTGGATACTAAACTACAACTGCTGCTGACTGCAGTGTTTGAGGACTGTACTGAAACCAGCCAATATTCTCTGCCTACTCACAACCTATAGATTCTTAAAGGAAAGCCTTACCGAGTGCACCAACATTTAAAAAGCCCCAACAGTAGCCCACCTGAAATCCATATTAGAGACTGTCTCTCCTGTTACTATTATTATCCCCATTAGTTTTCCTCTGAGCATCTAATCATTTCATGGTTCATGACCATCCAGTCAGTTTAGGTATAGACATCACTATTGCACATTGGCAGCATAGCCTCATCTTTTAGTAGTCCCAACTTGTACACTGCTCATCACTGCACCTTTGAGGCATTGTTACTGCTTATGTGGACTTGGAAGTTAAACACAAATATTTTTTTAAATTCGCTAATGATACTCTGTATGTTGGTTAATTTTAATGATCTGTTCAATCTATATGGGGTTTAATCAGTCGTCTACGGATTGTATTTACAATATAGAATTCTGTCTTTTATGTCTTTATTTCTGGGTGTCATATACTGCCTGGCAAGTTTGTACAGGCTGTATGGGCCTCCACCCAACCAGGTGGGTCAGATAAGTTGAGAGATCTGAAGAGTCCAGGGCAAAGAATAGAAGGACCCATCTTATCCAACAGCTACTACAGGGGTTGCATTACACCCCCTACTTTTTCTTCCTAACCTGTATAATAAAGGAATATCTGTGTACTTACATATTTTTGATCTCTGGTCCAGTCACATGATCCTGCAGTTTTGTATAAGGAAGCACTCGACAATTGCTGTGAATTCCAGGAGCTAGTGTGTCACCCATACTGTCATGGTCCAGCTATTGTCAACACATCCTCCTCTCTCCTGCAGCAGCCACTTGCTGACACAGGGGAGCCTGAACTCAGGGATCATGTGACCAGACCAGAGTGGATTAAAATTAGGTAAGTACACAGATCGTTTTTACACAAGTTAGGCAGGATAGCTAGGAGGAAGGAGGAGGGAACATTTTTAAGAATAAATATAGGTAGGCTTTTCATCCACTTTAACTTGTATGAGGACAGCTAGTTAAAGCTGAATCCCAGGTATGGATATTTTTACATAGTTACATTAATCCATCTAGGACAAATGTAACTATGCATGTGTTGTACCTGGCTGCTCCCTGTGGAGGTTTAAAATCACTGCACTAGGCACTGGTACTTCAGTGATTGCCACTGGCTTCTTGGTGCTGTGTCAAGCAGCTGCACTGCTGCTTAGTGAACAAACGGGGGGTTGCTCACCTGGCAATGAATGCAAAGCATTCTACGATTGGATCAGATGGTGAGGTGGGAGGGTGATGTAACAATCTCCACCTTGTCCACTTAGAGAATGCTTTGCATCCAATGAGAAAATGCAAAGTGTTCTCTGAATGGCACCCGTGCTGAGTGAACGACCTCCTATATTCACTAAGACGTGGGGCAGCTTCTCGGCACGGGAACCAGAAGACAGCACAATTCATTGTAGTAGTGCTTCCTACTACAGTGATTCCAGATTCCACAGGGATTGGCCAAGGTGTGAAAATGCATACTTATGGAGGGATCTTCTGCATTCTATTGGCTGTATTTCTAAATAGCTTTTGCTTATTAAAGTGGTATTAAACCAAAAAGCAAACATTGCAGCTTACCATTTCTTACATGTGATGGCTGCATTCATTTTCTTTTACATATTCTTTCTTCTATTTTCATCTGGTGAGTAAGCCAGTAAGTAAGCTGTTTTTCAAAAGAACAAACTCTCCAGCAGCTTGTCTCAGTTACAGAGCTGAGACAAACCAGTTAACACCAGAAGGGGTGCTGATCAGCTTTATTTATTTATGTAAAACCTTGATCCCAAAAGAAAAACAAACTGTTTGCTGTAACTGCTTATACCTGGAGTTTGGCTTCAATTTGTTAGTGTATTTTAATTTCCTGGTACATCTAACAGTACCCTCCCCGCAGACTGACAATCTTGCTGACCAAAGGTTCCCCCTGTGCTCTTCATCCAGAGTGGGGACACTGCAATACAGGAGGAGTGTTATTGGCCAGATCACCAGGTGAAAAAAGAGGGAAAAAAAGCCTAAGAAAAGAAATCTGATGCAGCCACCACATCTAATGATTGGTACGCTGTAATATTCTGTATTATGTATTTTGTTTTGTATTAATTGCACTTTAATTGCCACAAAGTTAGTTGGTTATAGACAGGTACTTCCTGTCTCTTCTAATTGGGTCAGAAATGCCAACTGGAGGACTGTGATTTTATATAAAGGGGAGTTCCCAGGAAGTATACACAGAGAACTAAAGCACATGACCTTATACACACAGGAGCTGTTGTACAGTATTTCACCCAGGCCATAAGCAGAGGCTGTTATGCAAGTATTCCTATGTTCTAATAGATTAACTACAGCTTGAGTGTGTATCTAAACCATTGTGACCTATGTATCTCTATTCTGTTGTTAATATATCACATGCACAGTGCTATATACCTACAGTATCTCACAAAAGTGAGTACACCCCTCACATTTTTGTAAATATTTTATTATAGCTTTCATGTGACAACACTGAAGAAATGACACTTTGTTAAAATGTAAAGTAGTGAGTGTACAGCTTGCATAACAGTGTAAATTTGCTGTTTCCTCAAAATAACTAAACACACAGCCATTAATGTCTAAACCGCTGGTAACACAAGTGAGTATACCCCTAAGTGACAATGTTCAAATTGGGCTCAATTAGCCATTTTCCTTCCCCGGTGTCATATGACTCGTAAGTTTTACAAGGTCTCAGGTGTGAATGTGGAGCAGGTGTGTTAAATGTGGTGTTATCGCTCTCAATCTCTCATACTGGTCACTTCAAAATGTCACCTCATGGCAAAGAACTCTCAGAGGATCTGAAAAAAAGAATTGTTGCTCTACATAAAGATGGCCTAAGCTATAAGAAGATTGCCAATACCCTGAAACTGAGCTGCAGTATGGTGGCCAAGACCATACAACGGTTTAACAGGACAGGTTCCACTCAGAACCTGCCTTTCCATGGTCGACCAAAGAAGTTGAGTGAACATGCTCAGCGTCATATCCAGAGGTTGTCTTTGGGAAATAGATGTATGAGTGCTGCCAGCATTGCTGCAGAGGTTGAAGGAGTGGGGGGGGTCAGTCTGTCAGTGCTCAGACCATACGCTGTACACTGTATCAAATTGGTCTGCATGGCTGTTGTCCCAGAAGGAAGCTTCTTCTAAAGATGATGCACAAGAAAGCCTGCAAACAGTTTTCTGAACACAAGCAGACTGAGGACATGGATTACTGGAACCATGTCCTGTGGTCTGATGAGAGCAAGATAAACTTATTGGTTCATATGGTGTCAAGCATGTGTGACAGCAACCGGGTGAGGAGTACAAATACTGTAGTGTGTCTTTCCTACAGGAAAGCATGCTGGTGGGAGTGTCATGGTCTAGGGCTGCATGAGTGCTGCACTGGGGAGCTACAGTTCATTGAGGGAACCATGAATGCCAACATGTACTGTGACATACTGCAGCAGAGCATGATCCCCTCCCTTCAGAGACTGGGCCCCAGGGCAGTGTTCCGACATGATAACAACCCCAAACACACCTCCAAGATGACCACTGCCTTGCTAAAGAAGCTGGGGGTAAAGGTGGTGGACTGGCCAAGCATGTCTCCAGACCTAAACCCTATTGAGCATCTGTGGGGAATCCTTAAACGGAAGGTGGAGGAGTGCAAGGTCTCTACCATCCACCAGGTCCGTGATGTCGCCATTGAGGACTGGAGGAGGACTCCAGTGGCAACCTGTGAAGCTCTGGTGAACTCCATGCCCAAGAGGGTTAATGCAGTGCTGGAAAATAATGGTGGCCACACAAAATATTGACACTTTGGGCCCAATTAGGACTTTTTCATTTAGTGGTGTACTCACTTTTGTTGCCTGTGGTTTAGACATTAATGGCTGTGTGTTGAGTTATTTTGAGGGGGCAGCAAATGTACACTGTTATACAAGCTGTACACTCACTACTTTACATTGTAGCAAAGTGTCATTTCTTCAGTGTTGTCACATGAAAAGATATATTAAAATATTAACAAAAATGTGAGGGGTGTAATCACTTTTGTGAGATACTGTAGGTCTGTGCTACTGTATGTGTAGTGTTCACCTTCCAGTATACATTATTAGTAGGTGAATCTGTTTGTTGCAATAGAGTTTATATGCAGTGCATGTTATTTTAGTTTACTCTGTCTTTTCTGGTCAAGGATTCTATGTCCAGTTTTAGCTTAGGTCTCAATAACCAGAATAGACTGAAGCCAGGTTAGGCATCCAACAGCCATTTCTGGTATTTGGAAACCCAGTTGAATGAGAGATTAGAAACTACTTGGGACTAAGGAGCAGAGTAGATAGGCAAACTCTGAGTTTCATTGCCACACAATGGTTTCTGCTGGTGAGAATCTGCATTCCAGGATGGTTGGACAACAGTTGGAGGTTGTGCCCATCATTGTTGATCTTGTCTTCGGGTCTCTGACACAAAGACCAATGCTGCATTGGAATCAACCTCAGGGGTCCCTGCAACTGAACTTTGCTGCAACATTCATCTGAAGGTGTCTTTTTAAATAACTATATATACACAGTACCCAGGTATATGTGCACAAATCTACCAGGACTCTTGTTGGACCCTTCGCTGATAGGACCTTCTTATACATTGGATGTATGTACTATTATTAATCTTTTCTTATATAAATATTGTATTATTTATATAGTGGTATGCAGCTATATATTTATGGTTAATGTTATATGCTGGTTGGAGTACTGCTCCCAATTACTTAAATTAGATGGTTAATATCCCAGGAATGGAATCCCCTCGGTTTAGAGAGGTCCTGTCCTGGGTGGAGGCACTGCCAACTTTATTATCAAACCGACTCTTCCACTTAACGAAGGTTCTGGTTCTCTTATTTTCCTACAGGTTTAGCGCAATACCCTGTTTAGGGAGGGCCATTTCTCATAACACCCCCCCAAAAGACGGTTACACTTATGTTGGTCCATGTTGGCTCGAGCCAATGTAAAATTGCGATACGTGGAATTCAGCTTTAAAAATTTGCAATGAGTTAAATTCCTTGCAGACATCTAAGAAAGTTAAATATGAACATTTCTTCCTAACCCTTTGCTTTAACTACGTGTATGTATGTATTCTGATGGGAGAATCAGCTGTTTACATCTAATTCCATACAAAATTCTGCACAATGTCTGTTGCTCGAAATGAAAATTATTGTTATTATTTTATCGCTAATCATTGCCTGTCACAGAAAAGACTGTTTGCAATTAGGCAAAACAGAGCTAACCACTAGCACAAATCCTTAACACTGTATTGCACAGGGGGTGCTCAATTCTCTGCTATGGGCACAAGCTAGTTATTTTAATAAAGTGAATTGATGCTTGTTGTCAGCCTATAACTTATTTGCAACCCACTTTCTGACCAGTGGCACAGCAGTCTCTTGTCATTAAGCACATAAACAACAATAGAAACATAACTGAGTCTGAAGTAAAAAAGTAAATTGAATTATTTATATCCAGAGATGATTATCAATTAGTAACAACATTTATTAATTGAAAGCAGATAAATATTGGAATGCATATGCTTGCGGTGGTACTTGAACTAAATGCACTTTTCCTCTATTTTTTTATTTTTTTATTTTTTTTTTATTTCCAGCTCGCATAATGAGGCATCCTTGAAGGTGTAACATCTCTACAGGATTGCCTGAAAACATGCTCATTATGTAGATGATAAAATAGGCGCCAGTAAAATTCTAGCATTAACAACAGCAACCTTTTAAGAAAGAATTCAGCCATTTTTCATAATATTTAACATAAAGGAAATTGGTTTGCAGCCTTCAAAAGTGCTCTGGGTATCACAGCTAGCATTTCAGCGATGGTTGTGCCCTATGGCAAAGGTATCCTCATTTTGTTGAGAAGACTGAAAAAGCTTTATGTTAAAAGTATAATGTTGGGAAATATCAGTACTTCAGAGCTGCCAGAATATCGTGACTCTCTGAAGAAAACATAAGCAGTGACATAATGCGTATTCCTATGACCTGAGATATAACACATGCGTTTTTCTTATGACACATTAGATAATTAAAGTGTCACTAAACTCTGGTCTAAAAAATTCTATTCAAGTGTGCATTCTCAACTCAAAAATTACTTTCTATTGCTCTGCTCTCAGACTCCTCCAAATCTCAAAATTGCTTATTTTTACTGCTTTGATCCAGCTTTCTGTTAGAGGGTGGCTATGTTCATTCTCTATGGTCCCACTGTATGTAGGAGTGTAGCCACCCTCTCTTGCTCACTCCCGAGATAGACTAGGGACTATGGGACCTGTAGTTATACATAGAGCAGTGCAACTAACATGGACTACTTCTGAACAAACAGAAGTGAGCAGGAAAAAGGAGAGGTTTAAAAGCTCACCAAGGATGTTGCAAGAAGGCCGAAAAACATAGTAAGATATGGTTTCATGAAAAATAGATTACAGGTTTATTACGTAGTGGATGTGTTTAGATTATTTTTGGAGAATAAGGATATCGTTTAGTGTCACTTTAAGCTTCCATTTTACATGAAAGAACAGTGTATTATCAGGGAGCAGATATTTTCAAATATCAATATTGTGTTTATCTTAAAGTGTGTAAAACCTGACAATGAACATCTCTTATTTGGTTCATTTTTCATATACCATTGAAGGTGTTTTTGTTATGTCTGTTAAATAAGTGCTAAAAATCCTCTCATAACTTCCTGTGTTCTTTGCCTGTGCTGCACTGAATCTCAATCAATGGTATGAGCACTCCCCAGATGGAAGGGCTGTCCTCCAGGTTCCGGTTGGGATCTGGGAGGGCCATCAGTGGTAATGTGGGGAATGGCAGGGCTGTTTACAGCCAAGTCTGGGCCCAGGACAGAGCAGGTCCTGTAATATGACATAATCAGCTGATCATATGAGTTTTCAATGGCCACAAAGACAAGGTCCAGCATACAGGAAGCAGGAAAAGAGTCACTTCAATCTGCAGAGGACAGCTATTCTGAAGGGAATTCACTGATTCTGATTCCAGAGAGATGAGTTCAGAAGAACAGCTGTATGCAGGGTGCCCAAATCTGCGCTCATTGGGTCCCTTTGTTCTGAGTAGCCTGTTGAGTTCCATACCCATTCTGTTTTTTTACATTGTGCTTTAGAGAGGTTGGTAGGGGCATCTCAGCAGGGACAGAAGGTGACAAGTGCTGTGGGTTCAGGGGGATCTAACCCTTTTTGTGTACTCTGCAAGATAATTCCACCAGCGAGCAGTCTTTGTAAGTGCAGGATAAATAGACCATTTTGTGCAATTTGCTTCACTATTTTGAACCAGGGTCTATGACAACATTATCACCAGTGGTGGCATGGGTACAACAGTTGGGTATGGCTCTGCCTGTCACTAAGGTATGTTTGCCCCCTGTTACTCAGTTGTCAGCTTTGGTGGCGCACAGACAGCAGTAATCTGATGATAGCTCAGGGTCAGACAAGAAAACCACCACTGGGAGTTGCTCATTTCAGCAAAAGCTAAAGAAGTGTATAGAGACACAGATAGGGTACATTTGGTAAACTCAGCAAAGTCTGAGATAACTCTTTGCTTCGAGGACCCGCTAGGTACCCACCTCAAGCTAAAGGTGAAAGAGAAGATCTGGAAAGGTGGGTATGAGATTTTTCCCTTCCTTTCACTCGTTAAAATACATTTGGACAAGATAAACTTGAGAAGAGCAAGAAGGAAGATAAGGAGAAATACCACCTTATCCCATGCAATTTTGGCAATTGGTTGCAAGTGTTTTCAATCATGGCTAGTATAAGTGGGGAAAAAAGCACCAGAGCACTGTCTGATTCTCTTCTGATGCCATTAGTGAAGCTCATCTGGTTTATGGCAGGAGGGCCTGGCTTTGCTACAACAAGCAATTTCATCAGAAGAAAACCATCAGGCATTGCCTTGGTGAGACCACAAAGACATTAGCCTGTGGATGAAGCTGACCTTAGCTCAGGTAAGTCTACAGCTTTTTCAGGGTACACCAGCGGTGCCCCTACCTTGGGACATATGGCCTGACAAGAAATGGGGTACACTGGTAGTTTAATGACTTCCCGACCACCTCACATACATTTACTGCTGCAGAGTGGCGCTGCCCCGCGAATCGCCGCTTATAAACGGCGGCTCGCTCGTGCATGGCTAATGGACGGGAGAGCGCTCTCTTATGCCCCTGGCAGCCCAGCCTCCTCACAGAACATGCCTAGGGAACACAGTTAACCCCTAGATCGTCCCCTGCATGTTAACCCCTTCACTGCCAATGACATTTACCAATGACATTTACACAGTACCTAGTGGATATTTTTTGATCGCTGTATAAATGTCATAGGTCCCAAAAAAGTGTCAAAAATGTCCGACATGCCTGCCCCAATATCACAGGCTAGATAAAAATCACAGATCACTGCCATTACTAGTAAAAAAAAAATTGTAAAAATGCCATAAATTAATTCTCATGGTTTGTAAACGCGGCAACTTGTGCGCAAACAAAACAATAAACGCCAATCACAATTTTTTTTTTAACCACAAATATGAGGAAGTATGTATATCGGCCAAAACTGATCAATAAATTAGTTTTTTTATATATTTTTTGGATTTGTATTTTAGCGAAAACTAAGAAATATTATTTTCTTTTTGCACAATTGTCGCTCTTTTTTGTTTATAGCGGTGATCAGAAATGACGCAGAGATGATCAGATACTACCAAAAGAAAGCTCTATTTGTGTGAAAAAAGGACGCAAATTTTGTTTGGGTACAATGTCGCACGACCGCGCAAATGTCAGTTAAAGTGACACAGTGCCGAATCGCAAAAAGTGCTCTGGTCCTAATGTGGGAAATCCTTTTGGTCCTTAAGTGGTTAATGATGGTTCAATTTGCACACGAGTGTTCCAGGTTCAGTGGCTCCTGCTTGATCTCTCAGTGTTTCAAACAATGATAAAAAATGTGTCAGCAGCCCTTCTGTAAAAAGGGAGGACATCGGTGAAGGTACAAAAGATGCGTTCTTTTCTAAATAGGTGTATGGATCCAGTGTTTGTATCCTCTGCACCAGCCTTTTGCAACCTTGTTGGTTGTTGGAAAACCCCTGCAAAAAAATTCTGACCTACAGCTCACAGGGCATTAGTATGAGTTGCAGATATACAATTTGAAAAAGCATAAATAATAACATTCATTCTAACAATGACAGTGCATTGATGCTCAGCAGATACCCTAGCAGTACATTAGTGCTCATCGGAATAGTTAGGGGGTCTATATACTGTATAAAATAAATTTGTGAGAAAGTAACAAATAATACCTCTAAGCTGGGCTTGAGGCGCCCTAATGGGGACTGCGCCCGTTAATGCCTCAATCACAGGCAAGAAGCAACTTCCATGTAAAATCAACATTAAGGTGGTACTCCAACTCAGAAGCAGGCAGCACTTGCACAGTTAACTCTTTGTAATCTGTGGCTAAACATCTTTACGCTGTTGACACTTGAGCACTTCAGACATACATCTGTTAGAGAACACCTAAGAAGGATATCGGGGAACTGGAGAAAGTGCAGAGAAGGGCAACCAAACTAATAAGAGGCATGGAGGAGCTCATTTACGAGGAAATTAGAGGAACTTTATTTATTCTCTCTTGAGAAGAGGATGGGATGGGATGGGATTAAGGGGGGATATGATCAACATGTACAAATACATAAGTGGTCCATATAGTGAACTTGGTGTTGAGTTATTTGCTTTAAGGTCATCACAAAGGACAAGGGGGCACTCTTTACATCTAGAGGAAAACAGATTTTATCTCCAAATATGGAAAGGTTTCTTCAACATTTGGAGTTGTGAAAATGTGCAATAGACTCCCCCAGAGGTGGTTTTGGCCAGCACGGTAGATAGCTTTAAAAAAGGCCTGGATTCTTTCCTTAATGTAAATAATATAACTGGGTACTAACTTTTTTAGGTAAAGTTGACCCAGGGTGAATTTGATTGCCTGTTGGGATCAGGAAGGATTTTTTTCCTTCCTCTGGATCAACTGTGAGTGAAGGATTGTATATGGGATTCTATGGTTATACACAATTTTTCTATTTTTTTTTGGTTGAACAAGATAGACTTGTCTTTTTTCAACCTGACTAACTATGTAACCTCTCCCTCCCGGTGTGCAGCATTTCTGAGCTGGTTTCATGGTGCATGCAATGGTCTACACCATCTCAGCAACTCGGTTGCTTCACTCCCAGTGACTAATCCACTGTTTGGTGGAGTACATCAATGTGGACTGCTTACTGCAAGGTATGGAAGTAGTGATTTACTTTACCTAATAAGGTGGGGAATGCCTAGGCTGGGGAGGATTTCACCTCCTTTGTCTTATATTTTCTCAGTCGATTTTTTTGTTTAGAGGGCTTTAGTGTTCTCTGCTGTTAGCAAGGTGGCAGGACTTGTTTTTTTATTCAAGTGATTGGTTGTTAAAGGCATTATAAAGGTGTAGTCAGAAGTTCTGACACCCATCACCCAGTGTCTTTTTCCTTTTAGTTTCAATTTTGGATTAGGTGTTTGTCATGACCCTATTTAGAGACGCTTTTCTAGTGGCGTTTGTTAGAGCCATGCAGATAAGAAAACTGGTAAGTCCTTCCAAACATTGAAGGGTAGTTTTCTAGCAGGTTATGTACTCTGTATTAACAGGTTTATTGCTCCTTAAGGCTCGGTTCACATATACTGTATGCAAATTGGATTAGTTTTCAACCGCACCTGATTCACATAACACGTGAACCACACTGGCAATGGAGCCCCCCCATCTTGGCGCCTTGTTTGTTCTGTTGACAAAAGGCTTGAATAAAGGTGATGTATATTTTTGTTTTATTTCAAATGTTTCTAGTTATTTACGATAAAAGGTTGCTATGGTCATTTTAATGCCTATCAAGTGAGAAATAATTTTATTTTGGGCAAGGTGGTGGGATAGTTGGGATTATGACAAGGCAAACAAAAAGAGCCAATAATGCCCTCTCTTTCTATTGTTGAAGAACCTGTCCAGAATATTTCTTGCACTAGAACGGGCATTATGCTACCCTCTACAGTGGCTGTATCTCCTCCTTCTGTTCCAGAGCTGCAGCCTGCATTCCCTGGCATGTGCTATAGTGCCATCGTCTAACCTCTGTGCCATTACAGAACCTGGAATTATTGATTCATGAAGATTGTGATGGAGGCTGGAGCTCTGGAAAGCAAATGTATTAGAACTGGGCTGAGATGAGTATAATACCTCTTTTAATGCAGAGAAATTGTATCTGGATTTTTTTTGCTAACACCCTGCTGCCTGTCAGAGGTGCCAGAATCACAGATGTGGCTGGACAGAATGACAATTTATTTGGCAGATAATACAGTTCACATATGTATATTTCAGCTGTGTATCTAACGTTTTGCCTGGCGCTCAACCTATATGCAGAGAACAAGACTATTGTGCATGTCCCACTACACAATACTGAAGCGTAATGCAGGTATAGACAGAAAAACCCTAACTCCCATCACCAATGGGGGGGGGGGACTTGTACTGCATTGCAATGAAACTAGAACAACCTACCAAATAGGCCCCACGGGATTTTGAAGCAGTACTGCTCCCCCAAAACAATAATTGAAGTATAAAGTGTAAGAAAATGCCCACTCATCCCCAAACCCCCCCCCACTTACTTTATCCCAACAATACCATATCCCACCCCCCCTAACCCTCCCCCATAATTCCGCCGAGGGTAGGTGTGCAGGTCCACACCTCCTCGTTAGATTCTGTTAAGAGATATCTTTTCCCCGCATATCCATAACGGTATCTGATACCTATAGAGCTAACAGACAACGGCCCATGTTCATGCTCGACAGCCGATAAGCCTGGGTAAGGCCAGAAGTGGCCAGGTACAAGAAGTAACATATATTATAGAATATATTCTTGATGTGACACAACATGTACAATATTGCATCTCTCTATTGGTTAATTGTTCCTACACTTCATGCAGAACGCACAGATGCAACTTTCCTGTTCCACTGTAGCTTTCTTTTTGCCAGATTGTACTAATGTGAACGTTCAATAAACTCTTTTGAAAAAAAAAAAAGTGTAAGAAAATATACAGAATTTTATTTGATCTAGGTTAAAATTTTAACACAATAAAAGCAGAGGAAGCACTAATCATACAAAACAGTGTTAAGAGTGCCAACCAAGCCTATGATAGGGCCATATGGTTACCAAACTTCTGTAGTTCTGACATGTTCGAAGTTAATTTGCTTGAACTTCTTCCTCAGGGAGAGCAACCGACACTGTATAGAGTGGTCCTGCAAGATAATAGTAATCATGAGTATATTACATGAACTGAGAATGCTCAATTGTATCACACATTTCTCACTGAGCCATTTCCATATAGGTACAGCCCAACAAGTGGTATACATATAACAGTAATCATTACACAGAAGACTATGAAATGTATGCACATGCGTTATCCCCCACATATGTATATTTCAGCTGTGTATCTAGCGTTTTTCCTAGCGCTCAACCTTTATGCAGAGAACAAGACTATTGTGCATGTCCCAGTACACAATACTGTTGGTTAATGCAGGAGCTCAAGTACTGCAGAGAAGAAGAGCTACAAAGTGCATTTGTTATCACAGATCAACAGCTACAAGTATATTTTGATCTAAATATTATATATACACTTATGGTATAAATGCTTATGAAATGACACCATCAAATGAATGTTAGAATACCAGCTGTCAACTTCAAATAAAAGCTAACCTTTAATAAATAGCTCTAGATACCAAAGAGATAGCCACACAAGCTAACTAAAGCACTGACTGAAAGAAAAAAAGAAGAAACTGCCTAGCGATTTAAGTTATTCATATGAAAGGCATGTGGAATTTTTTTCCCAGTGCATTAATAATAACTGAATTGAAAAGTAAAGGTTTGAGAGGGGAGGAGAGCAGGCATTGCTGTTTCCCTAAGCCTCAACAGTTCTCTTTGGCCAGCCACTCCAACCTGCCCGTGATTGATAGCTGGCCTTTTGTTTAGCCTGCACACACACTTTCCCTCCATTTGCTTTCTCTCATAGAAAATAGGACTCTTCTTTCACCTCTCATGCCTGCAAAGAACACATTCTCATGGGGTGGGAGGTGGAAAGGACAGAGAATTGAAGCTTCATTCCAAAGCACTTTAGAAATGTTTTTGTTTTCTGCATGGAAAGGCTTTGTGTTGCTTTCACCTCACTTCCCTCGCGTGTCTGAACTAAAGAATGTTATAAGGCCTGTTATAAGGTAGCAGAGATAAAGTACAGAGGGATGGGCACACTGAGAATTTGACAGAAAACATAGAAAGCTGAGAAAAAAAATAATGTGTAAATTACCTTGAAAATTCAGACTCAAAATTAGGAATACCACCCATCATACACCTCATAGTCACAATATTTTGACTGAGCCGGGGGATCCGTGTGTTTGCTGCATTCGGCACATAAATGAGTACAGGGGGATAACAGGGCTATATTGAAACCTATCAGTAATTCAGTAATGCAGGGCAAAATGCAATATCCGAAAGCAATCTTATCAATGCAATCAAATTCAACAAACAGTATTGTGGTAACAAATCAGGCAAACTGCAGGTGGTAGGCGTTTTAAAGTTACGCTTATCCCTAATTTCTACAATTAGCGCATTGAATTCAACCAAAATTTTGAACACAACCTTTCCCCCCTCCAGCAAAGAGAATAGGTTTGAAAATGGTCTATGGCAGGTAGGTCAAATTCAATTTCATCGAGGGCAGCATCAGCATTAATGTTGCCCTCAAATTGTATGTGTAAGTATATCCAGGGCTTTTTTTCCACAGAGAATAGTTGCAGGAACGCAATCATGCCCCCCCCCCCCCACCAAATGACATTGAATGGTGGGTATGGCCAAATTGCCCCTATATTGGATCTTATAGGGGCAATAAATACCAGGATTGCGTGTATAGAGTGTAAAATGAATGGGTGCGCTATGTACAGAGTGCAGTTTCAGGGGTGCCCCATACACAGAGTGCAGTTTAACAGGTGCCCTATGCACAGGGCTATATACAGAGTGCAGATATGTTAAGATATGCACAGTGTGTAGGGTTCGGCTCTCTTAGCTCTCTCTTAGCTCTCTTTCCCAGATTGCTCACATCTAACTTTTACCCCTCCTCGGCTCTGACTTTTACACTACACTTCCCTATCCCGCACCTCTGCATGCATCTCCATCTACAACCCTCAACCTTTCACATAGCCCCTACTGACCTCTTGAATTTAGTAAGAACCCATCTGTTTGCACCCAAGAAATCTGTCCTTATTTTAAATCTCCAAAGTCCTGTATCCAAAATTAACTTAAATTGTCTTAAAGAGACACACATATCAATTATTGAAGGTAAGATTCAATGCGAACATAAAAATGTGACAAAGTCCACTGCCCTTATTTGAGCGTCTGTCTAAAATTTATTCTAGCACACTCAGGTTCCTGAATGGGTTCAAAGAATTATATCTGCAGTCTGCACCAAGATGTGTTACTCTATATAGCAAATGCAAAGGCTAACACGCCTCAACTTTGTCAAAGTTCAAGGGAGTGGGTAGGAATGCCGCTAGGAGCCATGAGACTCTCAGTAGGTCAAGTATCATGTCATCATCCTTTTATTGCAAGGTCTTAAGAGGCTGACTATTCCATTAAATAGTAGCTCACCATATAAAACAGACAATTTGCAGCTTACAATAGTACATTCTGGTTTCAATTTTCAGAATAACAAAAGGGATGAATGAATGGGTCTATTGGTGATTAAGCTGGTCATACATTATACCATTTTCTTGTACAATTTTCCTTTAGATTTACCAACACCATACAATATGAGGTCAGACCTAAACACTTTCAATTTGTATGCAATCAGGCAGGCCCTGGTACTACATAGTTGAAGGTAAATCTAAATGAAAGAAAATTGTATAATGTATGACCAGTTTAATAGGACTCTGGTATGAGAAAAGTATGGGAGCCACCACTGCAGGCCTCTCAAAATGACTAAATGACGGGCTGTATCTAACTGGTATATTTTAGTCACAGACTTGAAATATGCATGTAGTAAAGCATGGGTGCTCAACCTGTGGCCCTCCAGCTGTTGCGGAACTACAAGTCCCATGAGGCATTGTAAGGCTGACAGTTACAAGCATGACTCCCAAAGGCAGAGGCATGATGGGACTTGTAGTTCCACAACAGCAGGAGGGCCACAGGTTGAGCACCTATGCAGTAAAGTGTCAGAACTAGTTATCTCTATACTTACTCCATGTCATCAACTCAAACAGCAAGTTTAGCAATGGTTGTCTTACTTAGACTCTTATGGTAAGCAGCACAGTGACTTGGTGGTTGGCACGTATGCCTGGTAGCACAAGCGTTGTCATATTAAATCCCAACCATGACACTACTTCCATTGTGTTTGCATGTTCTCCCTGTGTTTGTGTGGGTTTCCTTCCACACTCCAAAGATATGTTTGTAGGTAAATTGGCCCATTAAGTACTTTAGACTGTAGACTCCTTGAGGACAGGGACTAGTGTGAATGTGCAATATACACTATATTACCAAAAGCATTAGGACACCTGCCTTTACACACATTAACTTTAATGGCATCCCCGTCTTAGTCTGTAGGGTTCAATATTGAATTGGCCCACCCTTTGCAGCTATAACAGCTTCAACACATCTGGGAAGGCTGTCCACAGGGTTTAGGAGTGTGTCTATGAGAATGTTTGACCATTCTTGCAGAAGCGCATTTGTGAGATCAGGCACTGATGTGGGCAAGAAGACCTGGCTCGTAGTCAGGAGTTGAGGTCAGGACTCTGTGCAGGCCAGTCAAGTTCCTCCACCCAAAACTTGCTTTGTGCACTGGTCCAAATCATTGGGTGGAGGGGCGATTATGATGTGGGGTTGTTTTTCAGGGGTTGGGCTTGGCCCCTTAGTTCCAGCGAAGGGAACTCTTAAGGCGTCAGCATACCAAGACATTTTGGACAATGTCATGCTCCCAACTATGTGGGAACAGTTTGGGGATGGCCCCTTCCTGTTCTAACATGACTGCATACTATTGCACACAGCAAGGTCCATGAAGACATGGATGATCGAGTTTGGGGTGGAGGAACTTGACTGGCCTGTACATAGTCCTGACCTCTACCCGATAGAAAACCTTTGGGATGAAATAGAGCTAAGACTGCGATCTAAGCCTTCTTGCCCAACATCAGTGCCTGACCTCACAAATGCACTTTTGGAAGAATGGTCAAACTTTCCCATAGACACACTCCTAAACCTTGTGGACAGCCTTCCCAGAGAGTTGAAGCTGTTATAGCTGCAAAAGGGTGGGCCAACTAAATATTGAACCCTTCTGACGAAGACTGGGATGCCATTAAAGTTCATGTGCGTGTAAAGGCAGGTGTCACAATACTTTTGGTAAAATAGTGCATGCGTTAGCATGGAGAACTACATGCCATGATTACTCAAGTGTTTGCATAATGACACCAATCATTATGTAAATTAGTGCCCCAAACTTTTACATCAAGCCCCACATCAAGATCACATATTTTCACCTGCCAGTGACACTTGTCTCAGCACTATTGTGAGGGAAATAGCGTGAAAATTTTTTACCTGGCCTATGCTGGTGCAGGAACCCACCATCCGAGCCACTTGTGAATGACTGGCCTCATAATCATGGAAATGACCCCTCTTCTTCCTCCTCCTGTGCCACATCCTCTTCCATCATCACCTGAAGTGTTTTTTCAAGGAGACATAGAAGTTGGATAGTAACGCTGAGAACAGCGTCATCGGCACTGGCCATGTTGGTGGAGTACTCGAAACACCGCAATATGGTACACAGGTCTCGCATGGAGGCCCACTCGTTGGTGGTGAAGTGGTGCTATTCCGCAGAGCGACTGACCCGTGCGTGCTGCAGTTGAAACTCCACTATTGCCTGCTGCTGCTCGCACAGTCTCTCCAGCATGTGCAAGGTGGAGTTCCACCTTGTGGGCACATCACATAGGAGGCGGTGAGCGAGAAGGCCGAAGTTCAGCTGCAGCACAGACAGGCGAGCAGCAGCAGGATGAGAACGCCGAAAGTGCGCACAGACGGCCCGCAATTTCTGCAGCGGCTGTGACATATCCAGGTCGTTTTTTAGAAATTTCTGCACCACCAAATTCAGCACATGCGCCAGACAAGGGATGTGCATCAAACCGGCTAGGCCCAGAGCTGCTGCGAGATTTTGCCCATTATCGCACATCACCAGGCAGGGCTTGAGGCTCAGTGGCAACAACCACTCATTGGTCTGTTGTTCAATGCCTGTCCTCAGCTGCTGCGCAGTGTGGGGTTTATCCCCCAAACATATCAGTTTTAAAACAGCCTGCTGTCGTTTCCCTCTGGATGTGCTGAAGTTGGTGGTGAAGGTGTTATGCTGACCGGATGAGGAGGTGGTAGAGGAGGAGGAAGCGGAGTAGGAGAAGGAGGCAACAAGAGGCAAAGAGAAATGCCCTGCAATCCTCGGTGGCGGAAGGACATGCGCCAAACTGCTAGCCACCTCAGGCCCATTCACCACTACATTTGCCCAGTGTGCAGTTAGCGAGATATAGCGTCCCTGCCCATGCTTACTGGTCCATGTATCAGTGGTTATGTGGACCTTTCCACTGATGGCGTTGCGCAATGCACACCTGATCTTGTCCCCAAATTGTTTGTGCAGGGAAGAGATGGCTCACCTGCAAAAGTAGTGGCGGCTGGGAACCACGTACTGTGGGACAGCCACCGCCATCAGGTTTTTAAAACGGTCCGTGTCCACCAGATGGAATGACAGCATTTCAAAGGCCAGGAATTTTGAAATGCTGACATTCAGGTCCAGGGATCGCTGGTGGGTAGGGGGGACTTCCTCTCTCTAGTGTTTGGGAGATGGACAGCTGTAAGCTTCCATGGGACCATGGTGTAGAAATGCTTGGTAACGGTGGCAAACATGGTGGTGTTGCTGTCACATCGTCTGTTGGCAGGTGGCACTGGCACTGTAGAGGTGGAGGAAGAGGCCGAGGCAGCAGCAGAAGAGGAAGCAGGAGGAGGCCGAGACCTTTCTTGGATTTTGAGGTGCCTATTCCACTGCAGCTCGTGCTTTGCATGTAGATGCCTGGTCATGCAGGTTGTGCTCAGGTTTAGAACATTTATGCTTCGCTTCAGGCTCTGATTGCACAGCGTGCAAACCACTCGTGTCTTGTTGTCAGCACATTGTCTGAAGAACTGCCACGCTGGGGAACTCCTTTGAGCTGCCTTTGGTGTGCTAAGTCCCTGGGTGCGGTGGGTAGTAGCAGGCGTATTGTCTAAAGGACGGTCGCTTCGCTTTCTCAACCTTCTTCCTCTTTTGCTGTGCTGGTGCCTCTGTACGACCACCACCTCTTCCTCCAAACTGCACACATCACTCGCATGACCTTCATTCCATGTGGGGTCTAGGACTTCATCATTCTCCACATCATCTTCCACCCACTCTTCACCACTGCCCTCCTTGTCAGTCTGCACACTGAGGAAAGCCGCAGCAGTTGGCACCTGTGTTTTGTCATCATCAGAGACGTGCTGCGGTGGTGTTTCCATGTCCTCATCCTGAACCAGAAGTGGTTGGGCATCGGTGCACTCAATGTCTTCCACTTCTGTCGCAGGGCTATGTGGATGGCCAATGCAAAGCACACCAGCAGAGTCATCAAAAAGCAGAAGAGACTGCTGCATGACTTGGGGCTCAGACTGCTTGGCTGATTTACAAGGGGCTGAGGTGAAAGACAGAAGGCCACGGGGTTCACGTGCCAACTCTGAGCTTTCAGCAAGGGACCGGGTGGGAGACAATGTGAAGGAAATGGAGGCACGGTCAGCCACCCAATCTACTATCGCCGGTACTTGTTCTGGCCTCATCATTCGTTGAGCGGCATTCGGGCCTACCATATAACGTTGAAGGTTCTGTCGGCTACTCGCACCTGAGGAAGGTGTTGCACTTGTGCGTGTAGCTGGCACAGATCGACCACTTCCTCTCCTTGCAACAGGAGCTTCAATAACAACACCAACACCAGCAGCACCAGAAGCACCCCGACCACGTCCCTATTATTTGACGCTCTCCTCATTCTGGAGGCAAATGTACTCTTTAGCACAAATTTCAATAATTTGTTAAACCAGCAATGTAGACACACTTTTTAATTTTGTGCATGAAATGCACAGCAAGGTGCAAATGTACTATGTAGCATTATTTATTAATAATAAAAAAAAAAGAATAATAAATTATTATTCTTTTTTTTTTAAACCAGCAATGTAGACGCACTTTTTATTTTTGTGCAAGAAATGCACCGCTCACACCAGCAGCAGGAACATCTCCTTACACCGGTATTATATGATTTTAGAACGCTAATCTGTCCCTCACAGCAGCAGCAGGAACCTCTCCCTACTCCAGTATGAGATGATTTTAGAACGATAATTTGTCCCTCACAGCACCGCCAGGAACCTCTCCCTACTCCAGTATGAGATGATTTTAGAACGCTAATCTGTCCATCACAGCACGGCCAGGAACCTCTCCCTACTCCAGTAGGAGGTGATTTTAGAACTATAATCTGTCCCTTACAGCGCCGCCAGGAACCTCTCCCTACTCCAGTATGAGATGATTTTAGAATGATAATCTGTCCCTCACAGCACCACCAGGAACCTCTCCCTACTCCAGTATGAGATGATTTTAGAACGCTAATCTGTCCCTCACAGCACCGCCAGGAACCTCTCCCTACTCCAGTATGAGATGATTTTAGAATGCTAATCTGTCCATCACAGCAGCACCAGGAACCTCTCCATACACCAGTATGAGATGATTTTAGAACGATAATCTGTCCCTCACAGCACCGCCAGGAACCTCTCCCTACTCCAGTATGAGATAATTTCATAATGCTAATCTGTCCCTCACAGCACCGCCAGGAACCTCTCCCTACTCCAGTATGAGATGATTTTAGAATGCTAATCTGTCCCTCACAGCACCTCCAGGAACCTCTCCCTATACCAGTATGAGATGATTTTATAACGGTAATCTGTCCCTCACAGCGGCGGCAGCATCCTCTCCCTACACTAGCCTGAGAGCATGTGACATGTGACGTGCATCGCTACGTGACTCCAGCTCATATCGAGGCTGATGTACTGGCCAATCTCAGCCTCAGCTGTGATGGCTTCTAAGGGCAAACAAGTGAAACGCTTGTTGATTGGCTGCCCTGCAGCTATTCAAAAGGCGCAAAAAAATACCCAAACCCGAACCCAGACTTTTTCTCAAATGTCCGGGTTCGGGACACGGACACCCTAAAGTCCGGTACGGACCCGAACTTTACAGTCCAGGTTCTCTCAACTCTAGTCCCTGTCACTAAGATGTATAGACCAAACCGCCGCCTATCCACCCCTCTGACAGAACCTTGATCACCGGCCACCACCACATTCACTCCTGAACTGGCTGCTTCTTCTTCCTTTCACTTGTCACTCTCCATTACCCAGAAGGTTAGCATGTAGGCATACATTTCATTCCATATTCCCATACACTGTAGGATTTCACTATCACTTGGCATTCCCGGTAAATCAGACCAGATGATTCACTTAACCAGCAATTTATCTTATTGAATAAATGGCATAGTCAAACAATTTCTTTCCATGCAGTTTGTTCCAACAGTCACGTAAAAGTGCAACAGGTATTAGATTTAGATGAACAACAATCTACTTTAGATGTAAGTTCCTGTTTTGCTCATTGCCCTGTTCAGGGTCCCTCAAAGGGGTGTATAACTTCAACACATTATGCACCTAAGTGTATGGTTCTTTTCTGTCCCATGACCAAATTCCATCAAAAAGACTCTTATGGCACCAAGCCACATCCAGATAATACATTTAAGCTACGGGGCACTCCACAGGCCAAATGGCAGATATACCATAGCAAGGTAACCCTAAGATTACCAAACAGAATCTGTAAGAACATTACACAATTAATACAGTTGGCCTACATATGTGCTTGTAAAGAGCAGCATAAATTGTGGATGCTATATAAATACCTTTAATGAATAATAACAGATAACAGTGTTCCTTTAAGCATGATTTAGACGCAGCCTTGACTGATTGCATATTCCAGCAATTAGCTACACTCAACTCAATCCCATACACTTATATTGCAATTGCAGTCAATTATAACCCATGACCATTGGCAGATACAACGCATTTCAATAGGACATAGACATATTTGTGATCAGTTGCAGGCAATCAGCTTGTGTTCAAGGTGATTTTTATTAGCACTGTGACCAAGTAATACAGTTAGATCACCCATATATCTCAAGCCCTATTCTAAGTTTTCCTGCAACTCTCTGACACACCAATTTTTATTTCATGCAGCTTCTTCTAACTAGCAATCAGTCACACCTCTCTTCCTTGCAGAAACCACAAACATAAAGTGATCATGTTTGCTTTTCACATCTGTCAAATTTACTAAATGTAGTGGTTACAGAAAGCCCCCGAGACAATTCACTGATGAATATTTTAATAATAGTTGGCACCTAAGGTACAGGCTGAAAGCTAGCTTGCACATGTACCTTTGGAGATTACTGTGGTTTCTTCAAACGCATTCTGCTGTAGAAAAGATCTGAAATAGCTGGAGTCGGCTTGGGGTCATTGTGACCTGAAACAGCATGGTATAAAGCTGGATAGTGAATTAGCTGGCTATTCATCTCTAACTAACATAAACATGGAGAAATAATCATTGGAGGTACTGACAAGCATTAGATGTATTATTACAGTAAACTGGTATTATAATCACAGATTATTGTGTACCTAATTACTGTATTTACAAAAAGGTTACACCTACAGTGTAAGCCCAATGGACCTATGTTATAAAAACAAACTTGCCATAAAATGCTGTTGCCTATATGCATTTGCTAATGGGATAGGTGCGGAGCTCCCCGTCCTTACACATACCTGTATCCAGTATACCTAAATGTCCAATCTCCAGATAATTATTACTGTAATTAAAACTGAGTGCACTTCAGTTTTTAAACAAACTTTAAAATGGCATGAAGAAGCAAGCATGCCTCTCACACTGTACTAATTATATTGTATCACTATTATATTGTGTTCTAATATACACTATATTACCAAAAGTATTGGGATGCCTGCCTTTACACACACATGAACTTTAATGGCATCCTAGTCTTCGTCTGTAAGGTTCAATATTGAGTTGGCCCACTCTTTGCAGCTATAATAGCTTCAACTCTTCTGGAAAGGCTGTCCACAAGGTTTAGGAGTGTCTATGGGAATGTTTGACCATTCTTCCAGAAGCGCATTTATGAGGTCAGGCACTGATGTTGGACAAGAAGGCCTGGCTTGCAGTCTCCACTCTAATTCATCCCAAAGGTGTCCTATGGGGTTGAGGTCAGTACTCAGTGCAGGCCAGTCAAGTTCCTCCACAGCAAACTTGCTCATCCATGTATCCATGTTTATATACACTTTTGTTTGTGCACTGGTACGCAGTCATGTTATAATAGGAATGGTCCATCCATGCCGGTTCATACTTGTGTGCTTTGAATTTGCAATTCTGTGTGGATTCCGCATCGCATCCAAATTGCACCCCATTCATGTGAACCGCTGCGGGTGTGTAGGTTAAGCTAACAACATCCCCAAATCTGTTTGCAAAACACAGTGAGATTTTCAGAATCTAATCGCATGGGTGTGAACTCCGATTCTGGTGTGGCCAAAAAAATGGACCTGCACTATTAAGATGTGGATTATGTGCGATTTGAGCTATACAGAATAATGGCTCAAATTGCACTGCTGAAGAAATGCTTTTGATTTTAACAGGAATGCGGTGCAATTCCTGTTCAAAATTGCATGCAGTTCACGTACCGCATAGTGTAAATCGGCACTCCAAGCCAAATTTTTCCTCACCACTGATCAGAAACTTTCTCAATGCGGACTTTCATTTCTCAAGGAAATCAGTTATTATTATCTTAGGAAAAAGCTAGTTAGTAGTGTCACCATTCAATTCACATATATTACAGTTTTATGCAAGGTTTATATATATGTAAGTTTTTATGCCTAGAACTTGGGAGATGATAAGTTTCAACCAGACATCTAAATGTCTATATGTGAAAAGTCCCCATGGTACTGCACAAAACTATTACTCAAAAACGAAAAAGTACTGCAGAACCAACACCAAACCAATAGTTTCTAAGGAGCTGCTACCACTGCACCACCGCTTTTTAACAATAACGATTAAAAAAATAGTGAGGCGCTATACTCTATATAACATGCAACATTTAAAAAAAAAAAACATATACTGAACCACTAAGCCTTGTGCATGTCTATAACGCATGTCATTTTATACAACGCATGTTTACATAATATGACTATATATACTAAAAAATAATACAGGTGCTCTTATCAATAGACTTCAAAACAGTGTCTTAAGATCCACTAACAGATAACATCAAAAAGTGATGCACAAATATAAATGACATCCCAATCAATCAAAAATCCCACAATGTGTGTTGATGACTATTCAGTGATTTTCAATCATCATATACAATGTGTGACCAATCACCACCCCAATAAGTAAATGGGTGTACCCAATGGGAGCTGGGCCTCAATGAATATTAAAGATGCCAAAAAGCGCTTATGGTAAGCCACAACACACACTTCAGGTGTTTCTGATGAAACTTTCATCTAGGCACTTCCTCATATGCAGGTCTTCTTTAGAAAGACATTCAAAGGACAAGAGCAAGAAGAAACTTCATAGCGTAAAAACATATGTTTTATCAAACTAAAAAAAAACTTTTTAAAGTTACACCCACAGAGATGTCGGGTTTTTCAGGAGAGCTCATATACAATAGCAGGGCTACCAAACCAATAGTTCAAGATGGCGCCGATGATCGGTTCAATGTGATGGTGTCACGAAACTCCTCCACCTGCTGCGTATCATCCGTAATGGGCTTTCTCAAAGGTATGATGGTGCACCTCCTATTTTATTTGTTCCTCTTCTATTATATATGTGTTCATATTCATAGATTTCATTCACATGTAATCCTGAGGAAGATTATTTGAAACACATGTCTACATATGGATCTGTCTTGGATCATTACATCCATGTGAGCCAAAAATAAGAATATTTTATGCCTGTGCAGTATCTTTTGCTTTTATGTGCTGTTAAAATATTGATTTTATGTAAGTGTAAGACCCCTTTCACACTGAGGCGCTTTACAGGCGCTATTTAGCTAAAAATAGCACCTGCAAAGCGCCTCAAAAGTCACTCCCCATCCACCTCAATGTGAAAGCCGGAGTGCTTTCACACTGAGGTGGTGCACTTGCAGGACGTTACAAAAAGTCCTGCAAGCAACATCTTTGGGGCGGTGCGGTGAGCGGTAATATACCGATCCTCCACCGCCCCTGCCCATTGAAAACAATGGGCAGCGCTTCCGAAACGTCTGCGCACCGCCTTGGAAGCGCAGAGAGAGGGCACTTTTAACCCTGTTTTAACCCCTTGTGGGGGGTTAAAAGCCCACCTCTCCAGCCCCCGTAGCGCCTCTCTAACAGCGGTAAATCCCCACTGTGACTAGCAAGGATTTACCGCTAATGCTCCACCGCCCTCAGTGTGAAAGTAGCCTAATTTTATTTTTTCTATATGTCCACAAAAAAAAAATCCTTGGCTACCAATATTGTTTAGAATGACATCTAAATGAACTGGACAATTAGGTCTGGTTTCATAGTTTCATAGTTACATAGTAGGTAAGGTTGAATAAATACACTAGTCCATCCAGTTCAACCTGTATAGGTGTACGTGTGTTCATGACGATAATTATTTCCCACATTCCTGTATGTTGTATTCATTAAGATGCATGTCCAAGAGTCATTTAAAACGATCAATACTTCCTGCTGACACCACCAATTGTGGAAGAGAATTCCACATCCTTATCGCCCTGACAGTGAAAAAACTCCTACGCAGCTTATGGTTAAACCGCTTCTCCTCCAATTTCATTGAGTGGCCACCGCGTCTTCTTACACTCCCTGATGGGGCGTAACTACAGTGGTTGCAGCGGTTGCAATTGCAACCGGGCCCCATGCCCCTTTTACACCTGGATACGAGGGATGGCGGGGGCGGCATTTAGAGGAACCAATCTCCTCCATTTTGCTGTTCCCAGGGTCCCTGTGTGCTTCCCTGGTCCCCACGGAGCTGCTGTCATCCCTCGTCCTCTCTCCGGCCAGCTGCTGTAGAAGATGTGTCATGATGGAGAGATGGGAACGGGTCAGTAAATTTGTCATTTACCGGTTCCTTCCTTTTCTGAATGATCTGAGCCAGTGATCGGTACCAATTGGCTCATTCAAGCATAGTAAACTGTTTTTACTATACTTCAGTTTCTGAATGAATGGGAGGCTCAGGTTACACAGATGGAGATTGAGGGCTGAGGTTTGCTTAGACCCCTGATATCTCATCAAAGCCGTCCAACAGGGCTCCTAAAAAATTTGTAAAAAATAATAAAAATAAAAGTGAAAAAGAAATAAAATGAAATGAAATGGTAAAAAACAAAACAAAATTAAAATAAAAATTAAAAACTACTGACACTAGTGAGGGAACTATCAGGATTGCAAAGGTTGCAATTGCGACCGGGCCCTGGCATTTCACCACCATGGGAAGGCCCGAAGATGGCAGAAAGGGGGCCCGCTGCAGAACTTGTGAAAGGGTCCCGCTGCGAGACCATATTAAAGAGACCAGCGATAGGAGTAAAAGGCCCCAGGATCAGAGGGAAGAGGGAGGGCCCTGGCCAGTGGTCAGGGGGCCCCTTCATAATTTCTTTCACTGGGGCCCTGAAGGTTCTAGTTATGCCTCTGCTCGCTGAGATTGAATAACTTTCTATCTATGCTGGGATCATCATTGAGATATTTGTATATTGCTATCATATCTCCTCTCAAGCGTCTCTTCTCCAGCGAGAATACATTTAGTGCTTGTAGTTGTTCCTTGCAATTGAGGTCCTCCAGTCCCCATATTCATTTCATTGCCTTTCTCTGGACTCTCTTCAGTTCCAGAACATCCTTCATGAGGATTGGTGACCAGAACTGGACAGAATACTCCAGATGTGGCCAAACCAAAGTTTTATAAAGTGGTTCAGACCTGAATTACAGTCTACGTTCCAGTGCGATTCCTGCACATTCCTGTGCGGTGCAATCTTGTAACCCATTAATTTAGAAAGCCTGCAGATCACACTGGACCATACAAAAAGTAGTGCATGCATTACTTTTAAAAAACATACGGCACCATTAAGGGGTGGTTGTCAATAAGAATATATTGACACCTGCAGCAGATCACAAAGGCAGAACATTTTGAGCTTGGTGTGGGAAATGCTCACAGAACATGCCTTTTTTACCCAACATTCTGGCGTAAACAGGCCCTTAATCTGATCACCAGCATGAAACTGCGGTAACACAGCAGCAGGGGTAACAGCAACTGAAATAATGACCAAGTTATATAAGGTAACACTACGCTACCCAAGTAGTCCGCTTGGAAAATGCATTCATTGTGTCTACTCTTTGGGGCTGTGCAGGTAACACAATGACTACAATTGGAACTCTATACCAAATTAAATTTATAAATTAGAGGTGATAAGTAAGTTTAAGGCTCCATGCACACTGGACGCTCTCTAGGCGTCAGATTATGTGGCAGGAGACGCTGCTTAGAAAACGTGCTTTTAGCAGCATTTTGTAAGCAGCGTTTATGCACGTTTTTGCAAGTTTATAGGCGTCAGCGTTTTTGAGCTTTTTTTTTACTTCATTAGCTTTCATTGACTACAAAAAGCACTGGACAAAATAAAATAGTGATCCCTGTATAAAAGGATATATTCATACAGTTCCCAAAACACTCACAATGACAGCCCTAAATGCATATAGATGTATAATCCTCCATCCACAGCCAACACTATTACCACTGTGTATGCGGCTAATCAGTGCAATTAATGAGTTCACCCCTCACTGTGGACCCCAATATAATCAAGGTCAAACTGACATGTTATACCATCCAGGGCAGTATTTCCTCCACTCCACTTAAACACTCCCTTCTTTCAGTCGCTCGACATTCATAGGCAAAGTAACATGTGAACACAAACATTGGACTAATAGTGTTCTCCGTATGAAACCACACTTTATTAAAATCACCAATAAAAACACTCACATTCCAAGTGCACCCCTGGTGCTATGGTTAGTGATTCACAGTGTATACAGGAACTCACTGATTACTTGCACACATACAACCTTTACAGTGTGCCTCCTCTCCTATACGCGTTAAAGCCCAATAGCAGGGCTTCCTCAGTAGGAGCCATGCTAAATTAACACTTTCTAGCATGTGACTGTGCTTAGGCACTTCTGCTCTGTAGCTTAATAGCTCTATAATGCAAGATTATCTAAGGCACCATGCCTCTAACTGCTACTCTCATGAGATTTGTAGGGTGATTTGGTGAAGTCATTACAGTAACGCTCACTGTGCTCCTCAGGTCTTGCTGGACCCGAGGACATGCAGTTTAAAGATCTGCAGTGTACTGCACCTTTCTAAGCTACTTCCAGTATTTTACTCCACCAGTCATTAAATCACCAGTCATTGGGGGCAGCTATAACATGAGGAAGCAAATCCCTGCTCCTCTACTAAGATGGCAACCTCCACACAGGTATACAGTGTAGAAAAAGGCACAGTAAGTCAGTAACAAGGAAAAGATCAGAAGCAAGGCATCTACGGGTAACACTGGTAGTTAGTATTTTGCTCTCTGCTTGCTCACGTGGGCAAAGATTCCACATTACATTTCCTCCTTAAAGTGGTTGTAAAGTCACTGTACCTTATTACTAGAATCCCTGCTGCTTTAGGAAGCTATGTTGCACAGTGTCTTTGTGTTTTTTTAATTTATACCTTATTTCAGAGCGCTGCTGTGCGTTTACATGACCTCCCATCGTTCTCCTTCCTCGATCTGAGGACTACAGTGGAAGGGGCTGAGATTCCCCTCTGATGTCAGCCAGGAGGAGAGGAGGAGAGCAGCGGGAAGTCATGTGACTGCTCAGCGGTGCTCTAAAATAAAGTATTGAGCTGCATAATTTAATAAAACATTGACACTGTGCAGCATAGCTTCCTATAACAGCTGGAATTCTAGTAATTAGGCGCAGTGACTTTACACGGAATAGAAGCAGGAGGGGAAGGGCAGGGAGCTCTCACATCACTGACTTAATAGCTGAAAGGCAGGGAGGGAGAGGGAGTGCAGTGGGATGACGGAGGCACGTAAACTGAATACGGTATCACGGATCAGCATTCAGCAGCCATCTTTACCGTGGTCAGCACACACAGGGGGACACAGGAACAGGCATGATTAACCTGGTATTTTATATCATAGAATGGGACAAATGACACTGCACAAGCACTGTGCTGTATATCATGCTTTAAAGGAACAGGATCATTTTAAAACTTACAAATGTTACTGTTAATGTATTTAAAAGTCCACTTAAACCTGTCTGAAATACTATCTAGGGTACATAATTGCTTAGAAGCTAGAGAGCCCTCGGAAACCCTGTTCTATTATGCAAATAAATACTTTATTTGGAAAGTATTTGCATTTGTGTCCACCATCCTTAACCTAGCTGTTTCTCATTATTAGTTGGTAAATGTAATGGGGAGCTTTATGACCTCTGAGTGAGGAAGGGTGAGAGGAAAGGGCAAGTTCCTAACTCCTTGGGTGCTTGAAAGATAACTGATATTATCAGAACTGAATCCTCCAAAAGGCAACCTAGGCCTAGCTCATCATGGATGTCCAGGGGGTCAGGCTCCGGCAGTAAACCAGGCGAATAGCACTATTAGTCAAAGCTGGGCACCTGTCCATCAATTCACAATCAGTAGGCAATTGGTGCCTGATGGTGTTTCCATGCCAGGCCAAGCAAAGAATATGGGCCTGATCCTTTGTGCATATTGCCTAATATTTATTAACGTAATTTGAAAGGATAGGGGGACCAAACCTTCTACCTTGCTAGGGCCCCATTATGCTTTAATCCCTCATTGGATGATATCTACAGGTACTTGTTATTGTATCACACAGGTAGTTTACCACAAATACTGTATTTTAAATAATATACAGTATAGGCACAATTTTAATCTGTGGGGAATCACTTATATTGATTTGGTACGATGTTTTAATTTCCCATATATTGATTATAAACTCCCAAACATTTTCGGGAGATTGCAACTTTTTTACCTAAATGTTGTGTTCTCCCATGGGCATATCTTATTTTATAATTTCACTTTAATTCCATCAAGAGCTTATACATAAAATCTGCATCGATATTTAATCATACCTGTGCAGGAACTTTTAAATCTGGGGAAGGTGAAACACCAGGTTTGCATTTTCTTGCAAAAATTATAATGCTAATCTGATCTAGTCTGATTTTTCCATTTATTTACTGTAGGAGATGCAGCCATATGGAAAAGGCTGATAACAGACTATATCTCTCACATATGAATGAGAACTGTAGATTTTATTATGGACTATGTTTGCAGATGTCTGGAGAGATCATTATTATTCATCTCCTGTTCTGCTGTTTAATTCTGCATCTTCCAATAGCAGGAACTAGTCCTCCCGCTGGTAGCGAGATACACTGCTTCTCACATCTAGTCTGAGTAAATGGATTCTCAGCCATCTTTCTGGTGACAAATAGAAACTGTGTTGTGTTGGTTATTAAAATAGGTTTTGTTGCTTTCAATGCAGGAAATAATATATTCCCCAAATACTAAATTCATAAAGCATGCTAGGCATGGAGATGAGGGTTAACTCAACCTTTCACATACAGAAGCAGTATCATTTTTCAGTGACCTTAAAAAATCCCTTAGAACAAAAATTAAATAAATGTAACTTGTAATAATATGAGACAAAAATGATTCTGGAATATCAGTTACAATACCTGTTACAGCTCTAGAGTTTATTTCCCTAATTATATCTATGCATCTGAAAATCTCTGTCTTTGATAAAGAGGAGGTCCAGCCTGGGTGAAAAAACATAAAAGTCCACAGCTATAAATACTGTAGCTGCTGACTTATTAGGGTCATTCTCTGTCCAGGGAGCCCGCGATGTCGGCACCCCAGCCGTTCTTCGGATTGCATCCCTGGTGCTGCCACTGCCATTCCCAGTAAGAGAGCCCGGCAGTCAAGACTTTTGGCTTCACAACTGGTTCCCTAATGAGCATACGCGAAACACGCTGGGTTTTCTTATTGCCCGATGGCGGGGCAAGGAGGAAGGTGGCCGAACTTCAGAGAGAAGGGCCGTAGCCCCGTCTCCCAGAAGTGGTGAAGGGGACCCGTCAAAAACAGGTCTCCGTTCCCCCCTGAAAGGTGTCAAATGTGGCACTGGAGGGGGGGAGGAAGCATATAAGCAGAAGTTCCACTTTTGGGCAGAATTCCGCTTTAAAGTGTTAGTTCACCATTACTGAAAATCTGTAAGGTTACCTTACCTGGACCCCCTCCCTATTCTTCCTGGTCCCACTGTACTGTAGCCCCACGATTCTGCTCTGTCACCGCCTCTTCACCAGTCCAGGGATTTGAAATCCTCCTGGCTTTCTCTCCTCGCAGTGCTGACAAAATGGGCTAGACGGATTCTGATTGGTCAGCACCTTCACATCGATGGTGCTGACCAATTAGAATGTCTCTTGTCAGTACATGCTGAGAGGTATGGAAAGGAGATTAGGCTATGGGTATTTCAAGTCCCTGAACCGGTAAAGCAACGTTCCAGTCCCTGACAGAGGCGGATCACTGGACTACAGTACAGTGGGTCTGGGAGGGATAGTGAGGGGGTCCAGTGTGAGGTAACCTTACAGATTTTCTTTAAAGTGATTGCAAAGGCAGAAGGTTTTTCATCTTAATGCATTCTATGCATTAAGATAAAAAAAACTTCTGTGTATAGCAGCCTCCCCAGCGCCCCCTAATTACTTACCTGAGCCCCATCTCTCTCCAGCGATGTCCACAATTGTCTAAGCTGTCCGGGACACTCCTCCTGATTGGCTGAGACACAGCAGCGGCGCTATTGGCTCCCGCGGCTGTCAATCAAAGTCAGTCAGCCAATCAGGGAAGAGAGAGGCGGGGCCAGGTCGGGGCTCCATGTCTGAATAGATACATGGAGTTCTGACTCAGTTTGGGCTCCCCCATAGAAAGCTGCTGGCTGTGGGGATACTGGACAGGAGGGAGGGGCCAGGAGAGCAGAAGAGGGACCAGAGAAAAGGAGGATCAGGGCTGCTCTGTGCAAAACCAACTGCACAGAGGAGGCAAGTATAACATGTTTGTTATTTAACCACTTCACCCCTGGAAGGATTTCCCACTGTAGACCAGAGCACTTTTTGCGATTCGGCACTGCGTCCCTTTAACTGACAATTGCGCGGTCGTGCGATGCTGTACCAAAACAAAATTTGCGTCCTTTTTTCCTACAAATAGAGCTTTCTTTTGGTGGTATTTGATCAATTTTGCAAAAAAAAAAAAAATATTTCTTACTTTTTGCTAAAATACAAATCCAAAAAACAATATAAAAAAACGAATGTATTCATCAGTTTTGGCCGATTTATATTCTTCCTCATAATTTTGGTACAAAAAAAAATCGCAATGGGCGTTTATTGATTGGTTTGCGCAAAACTTGCTGCGTTTATAAACCATGAGAATTCACTGCTGGCTTTTCTACTTTTTTTTTTACTGGTAATGGTGGTGATCTGCGATTTTTATCAGGACTTTGATATTGGGGCGGACATGTCGGACATTTTTTTACACTTTTTGGGACCAATGACATTAATACAGCGATCATAAATTTAAATATCCACTGATTACTGTATACAGTATCTCACAAAAGGGAGTACACCCCTCACATTTTGTAAATATTTTATTATATCTGAAGAAATGACACTTTGCTACTGCCACCTGGAGACATGCTTGGCCAGTCCATCACATTTACCCTCAGCTTCTTTAGCAAGGCAGTGGTCATTTTGGAGGTGTGTTTGGGGTCGTTATCATGTTGGAATACTGCCCTGCAGCCCAGTCTCTGAACGGAGGGGTTCGTGCTCTGCTTCAGTATGTCACAGTACATGTTGGCATTCATGGTTCCTTCAATGAACTGTAGCTCCCCAGTGCCGGCAGCACTCATGCAGCCCCAGACCATAATACTCCCACCACCATGCTTGACTATAGACAACACACACTTGCCTTTGTACTCCTCACCTGGTTGCCACCCCACACGCTTGACACCATCTGAATAGAGTTGATAGAACCTCTGGAAGTCCGGGTTCGGCAGGTTCGGCCGAACTTCCGGACAAAGTCCGGGTTCGGGTCCGGACTTGACCCCAACTTTGACTCGGACCCCGAACCCCATTGAAATCAATGGGGACCCGAACTTTTAGGTACAAAAATAGCTGTAACAAAGTCCTGGAGAGTCCTAGAGGTCTGCAAGAGGAAGGAAAATGGGGGTAAGGGTCGGACAAGTGCCCTACAAAGAAATGGAGATAGGGAAATAACTTTTTAATAATTTTTAAGCTAAAATCACATAAAAAAAATCAAAAATGGAGGTGGATGTGGAGTTAGAGGTTGAGGAGGCGGTGAAAGTGGCGGTGGAGGAGGAGGTAGCCAACACAGTTTTTTTTATTTTTGTGCAAGAAATGCACCTCTGGCCGCAAATGTAGTTTTTTGAATTTTTTTTTTTTTTTTTTTTAAACCACCAATTTTGTGCAAGAAACGATAATCTGTCCCTTTAAGCAACAGTAGGAACCTCTCCCTATAGAACTTGGAGATGATTTTAGATTCTAAAGTCATCTCCAAGTTGTACAGGGAAAGCCTCCAGCTGTTGCTTTAAGGGAAAGATTATTGTTCTAAAATCATCTCCAAAGTGGCTCCATGCGGCAGCAATAGACTTTTCCCACACACTTTGGAGATAATTTTAGAACAGTAATATGGCTCTATGCGCTTGCAATAGACTTTTCCCACACACTGTGGAGATGATTTTAGAACAGTAATATGGCTCTATGAGGCTGCAATAGACTTTTCCCACACACTTTGGAGATGATTTTAGAACAGTAATATGGCTCTATGCGGCTGCAATAGAATTTTCCCATACACTTTGGAGATGATTTTAGAACAGTTATCTTTCCCTTAAAG
>BLSH010518486.1:646377-661024 GCA_018402905.1 Glandirana rugosa | reverse complement strand
ATCCTGCATCCTGCCCAAACTGACAAACTATTTTATCCTCGGGCCATTGCAAACGCCTTTAAAGAATGTTACAAAAAAACTATACAACTTAAGCAATGACCCCTCGTTGAAAACATCCACTAATCCAAATATTGAAAACTTCCTGGAGTCCCTGCACCTGCCTAAACTATCAAATGAACATTTGGCAGCATTAATGCCCCATTGAATATCAAAGAAATTAACCAAGTAATATCATCACTACCTAATAGCAAGGACCCAGGCCCAGATGACTTCTCAGCCGAATATTACAAAGCTTTCTCCAAAATTTTGTCTCCATACTTATGTCAAACGTTTAACGCTGCTGTGACTTTGGGCAAATTCCCCTCTGAAATGCTATCAGCAAATGTCATTACCTTACCCAAACCAGGGAAGGAGCCAGTTTCACCACAAAACTTTCTCACTACTAAATACAGACCAAAAAATGGTCTGGTCATTAAGGGGGTAAACGCTTCTGGGGCTGAAGTGGTTAATAAAATCTCAGCATTGTAAACTCCACAGGAAGTTTGAGGTCAAGATGGTATCACATAATTTTACAGTAACACACTAAGGCCAGAAAAAGGTTGCTGATCTCAGGAGTCCTGCACTGTGCACATACTGTATTTGCCCACATGCCTAGACCACATTATTCATGTAAAGCATACACTTATTAGCCCTATAACTTAGTACATTGTATGTGGTAAGATGTAGTAAACATGTGAGTTACACATATGTTCGCTTATCCAACCTGGTGGAGTAGGGTTGCCACATCATCCCTTTAATCCAGGACACATATGAATTACCCAGGTTCTGAGGCTAATTGAATTCAGATAAGGCACCAAGTGATTTTAATTACCACCTTAATCAGCCACAGAACCTGTGTAATTAATATGTGTCCTGGATTAAAGGGATGATGTGGCAACCCTATGGTGGAATCAACACACCTCTACTGCTCATATGCTGACCTCAATATACATTGTGTCAGGAGCACTCTAAGCAGATAGGCTTTACAGACATAAAGATGCTGAGCAAATTGGACACCATTCTGTGGATAAGCTGAGTCCATAAAGTACATTTACTTAATAATAACAGATGGTGTATATCTCAATGCTTCCCTTGTGGAATCTTTCAACACACAGAGGAACAGCAGCAGGAACAGCCATGGGATATAATGGAAACATAATCTCAGAGTGGTAGATCCTCACAGCAGGCCTCTCAAGATATAACTTTGCATCTCGTGAAGGGTAATTACTACATTTTATGGGCTGTAGCAGCACATTATTTCATCTACATTTACACAAGATCTTGGTGCTACCTATGCCTGAACCCCATCAACTTAAGTAAGACATAAAATTTCCAGCTTTATACTGAGCAATAACCTTACTCAACTTTTAGTACTTCTCTAAGGAGTGAAAACCAGGACTACCGGCAATACAATATGGTTCATAGCTGTTTCTGAAGTCTGAAAGTAAAATAATTAAAAATATATATTTATTTTTTATGTGATCCTTTGTTTGTACTCACTTCAATAAAGACAGCTATTGTAATCAAAAAGATATATTTATAAGTTGTATGCACTCATACCAAATGATTAATTAGTTTTCGTTGGCATTAAAGCAGCCATGTTACTAAGTGTGCCAAAGTCAACTAAACTCATCCTGTAAAGGAAGATATGTACACTTACCTTTCTAGTGGCTCATTTATGGAAACTTTGATGTGATGCATATCTCCAGCCACTGCTGGCACCTGTCATTTCTATGTAAATTTAAGCTGACATTGGGACATCAATGAAATTTTAAAAATTGTCAGGTGATTCCTAATTTTTCTGTTGCTCGGATATAATTTGTCCTTGCCATGCATTGACCTATATAGAGAATTTGTAGATATTTGTACATATGCTATTCATTGGCTGTGCATGTTGGATGGAAAAACAACAATCCAATGTTTTGAATGTCCATGACGGAACCTTCAGAAGCACTTTTGTAGGAAATACTCATTTAAGCTTCACTACCTTTAGTACAGTATGTAATGTTGTAGAATGATACAACCCTAATTCCAAAAAAGTTGGGACGCTGTAAAAAATCTACATAAAAATACAAAATACATAAAAATAATGCAGTGATTTGCAAATCTCATAAAGCCACACAATACAAAATATCAAATGTTTAAACTGAGAAAATGTACCATTTTAAGAAAAAGATCTTTTGAAATTGATGGAAGTAACAAGTCTCATAAAATTGGAACAGGGAAACAAAAAGCTGGCAAAGTAAAGGGCAATAACAAGGAAGAGTCAGAAGAACATTTGGCAAGTAATTTGGTTAATTGACAGCAGGTAGCATGATTGTTTATAAAAAGCATCTTAGAGAGTCAGAGCAGTCGATTTACTAAAACTGGAGAGTTCAAAATCTGGTGTAGCTGTGCAGTGTAGCCAATCAGCTTCTAATTTCAACTTGTTCAAGTTAGCTTTTACCAAAAAAAAAAAAAAAATTGAAGCAGATTGGTTTCTATGCAGAGCTGCACCAGCTTTTGCACTCTCCGGTTTTTAGTAAATCAACCCCAGAGTGTCTCAGAAGTAAAGATGGGCAGAGGTTCACCATTCTGTGAAAAGCTGAGTCTAAAAATTGTTGAACAATTTCAGAATAATGTTCCTCAACGTAAAATTGCAAAGACTTGAATTGCTTGCCGACTAACCACCGTTGTTTGACGGTGCCAGGTCAGATCTCCTGCGCAAATTGCTGTAGCTGTACAGCGGGCGCATGGGCACCGCCGGAGGTGCACATGCTCACTGGCTAGCGGGGGAGCCAGTCAGCGGGTGGGGCGGACTCAATGTCCGCTGGCCACCTGCAATCGATCCCCGCAGTGACAGAGCGGGGATCTGCTTTCTGACAGGGAAGAGGAGAGTGATTGTCTGTTCCCTGTGATAAGGAACAATGATCTCTCTCCTCCCCCAGTCAGCCCAGCCCCCATACAGTTAGAAACACCTCCCAGGGAACACAGCTAACCCTTTGATCGCCCCCTAGTGTTAACCCCTTCCCTGCCAGTGACATTTACACAGTAATCAGTGGCTATTTATAGCACTGATCACTGTATAAATGTCAATGGTCCCAAAAAAGTGTCAAAAGTAAAAACAAATTTAAACTCTTATTGCAAATTACCACAGCCGCTAAACATACAATAGCCAAAGCCTGGAAAACACCTCACCTGACAATAGCAGAAACCAAGCACAGGGTATCCACAGCAATGATCCATGCCAAAACTGAAGCAACTGTTCTTAACACTATACATAAATTTGAGCGAACCTGGTCCCCATGGCTGAAACACCAGTTCCCAGCTGACTTTGATACCACCCTTTTAAACCCATAACAATAAAACCCCTACCCCAAAACGTATACTGAACAACATACAACCAATTCACCAAGGGTTTCCTGGCGAGGAGACCTCACCTCTCACCCTCCTGATACTATTCCATCTCACTTATCTTTCGCTCTCTTACCCACCTCCGTTTTTTCCCCCTCTCAACTTTTCTCCCTTAACCCCCAATGAACCCCAAACTGTTGCTCTCGCAGGTGAGCACACCCCTTTTACAACACTTGGTACAGTTTGTACTAAGTTGCTCATGCACTCTCACACAATGCGTAAGGTTCATGCTTCAGACCGATAATATAAGAAACAAATACCACTACACCTAGTAAGAGTACCAACACTCCACGAAGCAGACATACCCTCTACTAAATGCTCACTGTAATTCTCATAGGTTTATGCCTATAACTTGATATAATTCTCAGTTTCTTATTTCATCTGATACTGTTAACGAAACCACCTTGCTAGGTGCGGAATGTAGAGGCTGATCCTCACGCTACTTATATCTCGATGTTCTACCCTGAAATGTACATCAATGTACATCAATGTACGCACCTGCCTGTATGTTCACTCTTCCTTCAATAACATTTTTGAACAAGAAAAAAAAAAAAAAAAAGTGTCAAAAGTGTCCGATCTGTCCGCCACAATATCGCAGTCCCGCTAAAAATCACAGATCGCCGCCATTACTAGTAAAAAATAAAAAATAAAAACGTCATACATCTATTCCCATAGTTTGTAGACACTATAACTTTTGCGCAAACCAATCAATATATGCTTATTGCAATTTTTTTACTAAAAAATGTGTAGAAGAATACATATGTGCCTAAACTGAGGAATAAATTAGTTTTTTTTTATTTTTTTGGATATGTATTATAGCAAAAAGTAAAAAATATTGATTTTCTTTTTTCAAAATTGTCGCTCTTTTTTGTTTATAGAGAAAAAAAGCGCAGAGGTGATCAAATACCACCAAAAGAAAGCTTTATTTGTGGGGAAAAAAAGGACATACATTTTAATTGGGTGCAACGTCACATGGCCACGCAATTGTCAGTTAAAGCGACGTAGTGCCGTATCGCAAAACATGCTCTGGTCAGGAAGTGGGTAAATCATTCCGGGGCGGAAATGGTTCATAAATCATCATCTACATAATACAGTGGCTATAGAAAAGAATCAGCCCCCTTTAAAATAATCACAATTTGTTGCTTTGCAGCCTGATATGAAGACAGGCACAGTTTTTGTTTTATCCAGCTGTATTTACTTGTAAATTCAATCAGGTGTAGCTAATCACCTTCTTATTGGCACACAAAGCCATTTGACTTTCATCTGTAATCAGCGGTGGTCATTTTGATGAGCTCAGCATGAAAAGAGCTTTCCCGGAGCATTTCCTTCCCTGGTAGTGCAACTGAAGCAAACAATCAACTATGAGTGGCAAGGCACTGTCAAAAGATCTCTGGGATAAAGTTGTGGACAGGCACAAGTCAGGAGATGGATACAAAAAAATGTCAAAGGCTTTACCAATGCCTAGAAGCACAGTCGAAGGTATTTAGTACAACACAGACCCTCCCTGAACATCGCTCCAAACTGGATGAAAGAGGCCTACAGCAACTCTGAAGCAATTGCAGGAATTTATGACAGAGTGTTCATTGTGTGCATATGACAACAATATCACAAATTCTGCACAAATTTGGCTTGCATGGGAGGGTTGTAAGGAAAAAGCCACTCATCAAGAAAGGTCACATGCAGTCATGACTAAGCTTTGCCAAAATGCACGTTAAAAATGCTGAGGCCACATGGAAAAAGGTGTTATGGTCAGATGAGACTAAAATTTAATTATTTGGCCTAGACACCAAACAATATGTCCAATCCAATACAGCTCACCATCCAAATAACAACATTCCTACAGTAAAGCATGGAGGTGATAATGCCCTATTATGGGGGCGTTTCGCTGCAGCTGGGATAGAATGAAACAAGGATGGGCAAAATATCATTAAATTCTTGAAAATCTGCTGTCCTCTGTGAGAAAATTGTCAATAGGAAGACGGTTTACCTCCAAACATGACAGTGACCCAAAGCACACTGCAAAAATTACCACACAGTGGTTGAAGGAGAAAAAGGTGAATGCCTTTGCATGGCCTAGTCGGAGTCCAAACTTAAACCCCATTGAAAATCTGTGGAATTACTAGAAGACTGCAATCAACAAACGGTCACGGTAACTGAACTCGAGCAGATCTACAAAGAAGGGTGAGCAAATATTGCAAAGTCCAGATGTACAAAGTTAGTAGAGACATATCCCAACAGACTAAAGGCTGTAATGAAAGCAAAAGGTGGTTCAACATATTACTGACACAAGGGGGTGATCCTTTTTCCAACTCAGTAATTATGCTTTTGATTTTTTTTTCTGACATGTTAGGGTTATATCTTTCACTTGGATATTATAAGTTGCACTAAATAAATACAGCTGGATAAAACAAAAACCGTGTCTGTCTTCATTTCAGGCTGCAAAACAACAAAATGTGATTATTTTAAAGGGGGGCATTCTTTTCTATACCCACTGTATCAAAGGATTCCAAGAATCTGGAGAAATCTCTGTGCACAAGGGACGAAGCTAAAACACAATATTGGATGTCCATGGTCTTTAGGCCCTTAGACGGCACTGCATTGAAAACATGCATGATTCTGGGATGGATAGGAGGGAGATGTAGCGCTTGCAGGTGTCTCTGGAGGTGCTGCGGAGCCAGGCGCAGGATCTGAGGGGGGAGGGAAAGTGTTGCATGCGTCCAAATTGGGGGTATGGAGAGATGTCTGTGGGGCAGCCAGCTGACGGAGCAGAAGTGACTCTCTTGGCAGTAAACAGAAAAGACAAGCGGCGCCCCACTAAGTGCAGTAGAGGGTTAAAAGCAACTAATTTATTAAAATTGCACTTACAAGAGAGAAGTGTATTTCAGGCATGTACAGAGTCCAGGTGTCCCAGTCTGGGTGGTCCGTGTGCTGGAGGTCCTACCTTCACATGTGTCTGTCGCTCCGGTGGGTTCCGAGGCTCCAGGCAGGTGGGCGAGAGGATAAACCAGGCGTGGCAAACCAGTGGGAGGCTGGAGGAAGGGTGAGGAAGGCTGTTCCAGGCGCGTGTTCGGAGCAATCCGTGCTCCTTCATCAGGCCTCCCTCATGCACTGGGGAGCTCAGCCATATAGGAGGGGGAGGGGGAGGGGGTGGGGCCGGCGAGCGACCAATCAAGGTACGCCGGGTCCGCCTCCCACCACCCCGGCATCAACCCCCAGGGGGAGGGGACAGCCAGAGGGTAGAATAATGATTCTGGGATGGACATCATTGTGGGACCTTCCGGCTTGTTATCAGCACTCAGTTCAATAGCCTGCATCTCTGATTATTGCATTTGTGCGTATGGAATGGGCGGCACATGTTCCCATCCAGACATTGCCTTTTTCAAGGTAGGCCTTGCATATGAAGCAGAATACTTCATCTATGACAAAAGCATGGCTTTTATAGTAGAAGAGTGCTTAACTGCCCTACCTGCAGTCCAGACCTTTCACTAAATAAATATATTTGGTGAATCTTGAAATTAAAAATAAGACAAAGAAGACCCAAGACTGTTGAGCAAAATAAAAGTAGAATTTCTGGAGCCTTTGACGTCTTCTTTATGCATTATTTTTCAGTTTCCCTTTATTTAATATAAAATAAATATGATGAAGAGGTTATATACCAAGAGCAAACTTGGCACAAAGTAGATAGAACAACATGCATGCTTAAGTGCAGTTAAACTCACCCATTACATGCATATCCATTTACCCATTAGTTGTGCCCATGGCTCAAGAGACTGCCACTTTGTCAGTGATTAGCTTTTTCCAAGTCAGAAAAGCTATTTATCTTCTAGTTTCTTATTACAATAAATACTATGATTTATGTCAGGTAACAGAAATTAATTTTTTAATCTTGATAGATTTCTTATGTTAATGTTGTGCCTTGTGCTATACAATTCAGGTACAATTGCAAAGTATACTGCATATTTATATCAACTATAATCATCTATATTGTACAAATATGGATAACAAAAAAATGAAAAAATATTTAAATGAAGAAAATGTATACATGAACATATGCATATCACTCTGAAGTGTACTATACTGAAGATGCCCACTTAAAAGGTGTCTTGCACAAGGTTGGAGATGTCCTTTCATCCACAATAAAAGGAATCCACTCTTTAAAGACATTCACAGGATCTCTAGGACATTGCTAGCTACAATTGGCTGCTATGAAAACATTTACTTACAGTCCCAGATAGCAAGGATAGCTTGCCAAAAATGTGTGGCAGTGTTGAATTGTAAATCTGTTAACTTGCTGCACATTTCCAATTTGTAGCAAATTTGCGTGGCGAGTCTACAGCAAGAGCTCTGCAAGTCTACAGCATGAAAATTCAGCCACAGTGACCCCTGCGGTGGGATGACTATTGCACAACATAACTGAAGCAGAACTTGCAGTAAACTTGAAGAATGTTTGCTAAGAAAGTTGATCTGGAGTCATGCAATGTGGACTTACTGCAATTGTGCAACAAACTTGTGAAGCTTGGCAAGTCTAGCAACAACTTGATCATGTAAGTGATATAACTAAAGGTTTGTTGGGCAATGTATGTCACTTTGCTGATGATACAAAGGTGTGTAATAGGGTTGATATCCCTGGAGGTGTCTGTAACATGGAACATGATTTGGCATTGCTGGGAGATTGGTCAAAGCAGTGGAGACTGCAGTTCAATATTTCTAAATGTAAAATAATGCATCTAGGGAAAAAGAATCCCCTTAGAGAGTACAGCATTGGGGGTACAGTGTTAGCCAGCACTACAGAAGAAAAAGATTTGGGGGTGCTTATTTCAGATGATTGCAAAATGAGCAAAAAGTGTAACCAGGCAGTGGGAAAAGCAAATAGAATTCTGGGATGTATCGGTAGAGGGATCACCAGCAGGAGGAAGGAGGTTCTGATTCCTCTATATAGATCTTTAGTGAGACCTCACTTAGAATACTGTGTCCAGTTCTGGAGACCTCACTTACAAAAAGATATTGATAAGATAGAACGAGTTCAGAGACGGGTAACAAAAATGGTGAAAGGTCTGGGGGATAAAACATATCAACAGCGACTTCAGGAACTTAATATGTACAGTCTGGAGGAAAGAAGGGAGAGGGGAGACATGATTGAAACCTTTAAATACATCAAGGGGGTGAATAAGGTTCAGAAGGGCAGTCTTTTCAATATGAAACCAAAATCAAGAACACGGGGACATGACCTCAAACTAACTGGGGGGAAGTTCAAAACTAATCTTAGAAAGTATTATTTTACTGAAAGGGTGGTTAATGATTGGAATAAACTACCAACAGAGGTTGTGAGACAGTCAACCGTAAATGGCTTCAAACATGCTTGGGATAAACATAAATCTATAGTCAGACAACAAGGTTAATGTAAAAAAAATATATATATATATAAATAAATAAAAAGGGGCAGACTCGATGGACTACTCAGTCTTTTTCTGCTGTCACTTTTCTATGTTTCTATGTAACTTAGCAAGTCATTTGCAAACTTGCAGTACAATTGCTTGCTATCTGGAGTAACTCACCACTACAAAATTTGAACGTCCTACAGAAAGTCCCACTATGCAGAAAATATTCAGTTCACAAGATGTGCATTGTTGTCACTTCAAAAGAAAAATGTAGGAATACAGTATCTCACGTGAGTACACCCCTCACATTTTTGTAAATATTTTATTTTATCTTTTCATGTGACAACACTGAAGAAATGACACTTTTCTACAGTGTCAAGTAGTGAGTGTACAGCTTTTATAACAATGTAAATTTGCTGTCCCCTCAAAAAAACTCACACAGCCATTAATGTCTAAACTGCTGGCAACAAAAGTGAGTACACCCCTAAGTGAAAATGTCCAAATTGGGCCCAATTAGCCATTTTCCCTCCCCGGTGTCATGTGACTCATTAATGTTACAAGGTCTCAGGTGTGAATGGGGAGCAGGTGAGTTAAATTTGGTGTTATCGCTCTCACTCTCTCATACTGGTCACTGGAAGTTCAACATGGCACCTAATGGCAAAGAAATCTCTGAAGATCTGAAAAAAAGAATTGTAGCTCTACTTAAAGATGGCCTAGGCTAGAAGAAGATTGCAAAGACCCTGAAACTGAGCTGCAGCCTGGTGGCCAAGACCACACAGTGGTTTAAAAGGACAGGTTCCACTCAGGACAGGCTCGCCATGGTCGACTAAAGAAGTTGAAAGCACATGCTCAGCATCATATCCAGAGGTTGTCTTTGGGAAATAAACGTTTGAGTGCTGCCAGTATTGCTGCAGAGGTTGAAGGGGTGGGGGATCAGCCGGTCAGTGCTCAGACCATACGCCGCACACTGCATCAAATTGGTCTGCATGGCTGTCGTCCCAGAAGGAAGCCTATTCTAAAGATGATGCACAAGAAAGCCCGCAAACAGTTTGCTGAAGACAAGCAGACAAAGGACATGGATTACTGGAACCATGTCCTGTGGTCTGATGAGACCAAGATAAACTTATTTGGTTCAGATGGTGTTAAGCATGTATGGCAATAACCAGGTGAGGAGTACAAAGACACGTGTGTCTTGCGTACAGTCGAGCATGGTGGTGAGAATCTCATGGTCTGGGGCTGCATGAGTTCTGCCGGCACTGGGGAGCTACAGTTCATTGAGGGAACCATGAATGCCAATATATACTGTGACATACTGAAGCAGAGCATGATGCTCTCATTTCGGAGACTGGGCCGACGGGCAGTATTCCAACAGGATAACAGCCCCAAACACACCTCCAAGACAACCACTGCTTGCTAAAGAAGCTCAGGGTAAAGGTGATGGACTGGCAAAGCATGTCTCCAGACCTAAACCTTATTGAGCATCTGTGGGGGAACCTCAAATGGAAGGTGGAGGAGCGCAAGGTCTCTAACATCCATCAGCTCTGCGATGTTGTCATGGAGGAATGAAAGAGGACTCCAGTGGCAGCCTGTGAAGCTCTGGTGAACTCCATGCCCAAGAGAGATAAGGCAGAGATGAAAAACAATGGTGGTCTAACAAAATATTATTATTTTGAGGGGACAGCAAATTTACACTGTTATACAAGCTGTACACTCACTACTGTATATTGTAGCAAAGTGTAATTTCTTCAGTGTTGTCACATGAAAAGATATAGTAAAATATTTACAACAATGTGAGGGGTGTACTCACTTTTGTGAGATACTGTATATTTTTGATGAACATTTTCTCAGACCAACCAATTAACATATTACATCTATCTTTGACTAATATTGTGTACAAGTAATCATTTACTCAAAATGTCTTTTATTACTGCTCCTCATTTGCTAACAAATAAAGGGGATTCAGGATACTGTTGCCAAAAAGCTGGTACCCTTAGCAAATTATTAGTCTATTGAAATTGAATATCATGCTTCAGAATATAATCCTCAGATGGCAAGGTGCAGGTTTATAACTACCCTCAGGAGAGCAGGCCTGAGGGAACAATATTTTAAGACATTACATTCTGATTTTATTTTGCATGATTTTTGTCTCAGAGTTGCAAAACATACTCCTGAATTGAATCAATCCAGTTAGGTTTTTATCAAGCAACAAGAAACTTTCTATTTTTTGTGGGATGTGTATAAATTTGTACCAACGTTTGAAGTGAAACTGTGACCAGACTATGGACATCCAAGTGTTTGCACATACATAAACTACATTTACACTAAACTCATATTTTTTATAAAATAAAATAAATCCAAAATGTTAGAATGCATTTTCTATTTCTCTCTTCCTTTCTTTCATCTCTCCAATGCAGGATTTTTATTGCTACCCTCAGACTTCTGTTCTAGGGTGACTATGTTCATTCCCTATGCTCCCCATGTATATGGCCACCTTTTCCTGCTTGCCCCTGAGATGCACTATATATTTACCTGCAGACACATTTGGCTCTATGGGAATTGTAGTACACATAGAACAGAGCATGTGACCAGAAATTACAGCACTGCTTGCTCTACACTAATAGCAGCGAGGTGCATCAGTGGAGGATAGGGAGCATGCACAGGACTAAAAACAATAATAAGAGACTCTTTAAACAGAAAAGTAGAGCCATTATATACTTGATATATTTTAATATAATCTTTATTTAAGGAATATTTTCCATACAAAAGAAAAGTAGAGCGACACATGTCCCACAGCAAAAGATATCAAGACAAAACAAAAAAACAGTGGTAGTTGTCACATAGGGTGGCAATATTATTCAACCTCCGCAACAAGGCAGCGCTATTTGCAATAAAAAGGAAAAACAAAAGTGCAATTATGGTTTTGCCAGGTACCATAACTCTTGCAGCCAACTATGGTACCCCAGGGTGCGAAAAAATTATATCAGAAGATTGAGAGTGGTCCGTCTGCGGTAAGAGAGCCCGCCCAAGCCAGGAGGGCCATCCTCCCGTGAGGGGCATTCAAGCAGCAACAAAACATGAGGGACCCAGACTATAGGTTTCAAGATTAACTGAGATATTGGGAACATAGTACATGACCAGGAGGATTCTTGTATAAAATGTACCAGGACTGCAATCGCCCACACCAATCTATGAGTCTTGAACAAATAAAAAAACATTAACAAACAAAGGCTTCCACCAAAAAGTAAAATAACAGAACTTGGGTAATGGCTGTGTAGTTCAAGTTGTTACTTTCAACAAGGGTTTTGCTAACTCCAACAAAGCAACATTTAGACTAGACAGGACCTGACCAGGGTCAAAGGTGTAATCTCACCATGTTGCCCAGATACTAGAGAAGCACTCTCGTCTGTCCTTACATGTCGCCACCCACTCCTCTACCTCCATGATCTCATTCACCTTCAAAATCCATTCTTCCTTATTAGGAGCATGGGCCCTTTTCCAGTAAATAGGAATTTGTCTCTTAGCCACATTTAAAAGGTGCCGTTAGGCACTTTGCTTACAATGACAAGCGGGAGGGTTGGGATACGGAGCAGGAAGGGAGCTAGAAACAATGGAATGTCTACATTCAGAACAGCTTTTATCTGATTCTTAATGTCGGACCAAAAATTACAAATCACGGAACACTCCCACCATGGGTGCTGGAGTGTGCCACGCTGGCCGCAACCTCTCTAGCAAAGAACTGTGACTGAAGGATATACAGTATCTCAGAAAAGTGAATACACCCCACACATTTTGGTACATATTTTATTATATCTCTTCATGTGACAACACTGAAGAAATTACACTTTTCTACAATGTAAAGTAGTGAGCGTACAGCTTGTATAACAGTGTAAATTTGCTGTCCCCTCAAAATAACTCAACACACAGCCATTAATGTCTAAACAACTGCCAACAAAAAAGAGTACACCCCTAAGTGAAAATGTTAAAATTGGGCCCAATTAGCCATTTTCCTTAACCGGTGTTATGTGACTCGTTAGTGTTACATGGTCTCAGGTGTGAATGGGTGTGTTGAATGTGTTGAATTGGTGTTATCGCTCTCACTCTCTCATACTGGTCACTGGAAGTTCAACATGGCACCTCATGGCAAAGAACTCTCTGAGGATCTGAAAAAAGAATTGTTGCTCTGCATAAAGATGGCCTAGGCCAGAGGTAGGGAACCTGCGGCTCCCCAGCTGTTGTAGAACTACATTTCCCATGAGGCATTGCAAGGCTGATGGATACAATTACTCCCAGAAGCATGGTGGGAAATGTAGTTCTACAACAGCTGGAGAGCCGCAGGTTCCCTACCCCTGGCCTAGGCTATAAGAAGATTGCCAAGACCCTGAAACTGAGCTGCAGCATGGTGGGCAAGACCATACAGCAATTTAACAGGACAGGTTCCACTCAGAACAGGCCTCACCATGGTCGAACCAAAGACATTGAGTGCACGTGCTCAGTAGCATATTCAGAGGTTGTCTTTGGGAAATAGACATATGAGTGCTGCCAGCATTGCTGCAGAGGTTGATGGGGTGGGGGGGTCAGCCTGTCAGTGCTCAGAGCATACACCGCACACTGCATCAAATTGGTCTGCATGGATGTCGTCCCAGAAGGAAGCCTCTTCTAAAGATGATGGACAAAAAAGCCCATAAACAGTTTGCTGAAGACAAGCAGACTAAGGATATGGATTCCTGGAACCTGTGGTCTCATGAGACCAAGATAAACTTATTTGACTCAGATGGTGTCAAGCATGTGTGGCGGCAACCAAGTCAGGCATACAAAGACAAGTGTGTCTTGCCTACAGTCAAGCATAGTTGTTACGTACCTGACGGTGGAGTCTGTCTTGTGCAGGGAACAACCGCTCTTGCGCACCGGATTCAAGGACCCCTGGTAGTGTAGACAGAGGCCTGAGAGTGCGGGATGGCACGAGGGCTGGATGGTCACAGATGTTGTAGTGAGATTCCAGCAGGTCGTGCAAACAGGAGAATGGTCGTACAAGCAGGGTTGGCAACGTGCAGGCAGAGAGGTACAAAAAGGGTTAGGCAAGCGGATCGTCAAGTTCAGGCAAGGTTCGTTAACGGGCGGGCAGCGGAGGTACAGAGGAGTAGACAAGCGGATGGTCGTGGATAGCCGGGGGCGATGCAGGTAGCGGACAACAGGTCAAAGCAAGCCGGGTTAACAGGAAACAGATGAAACACAGGAACAGGTAGGGAGCTGAGGCCCACAGGTCTGGAACGCTGTAGAACAAGCAGCAACTTGGTGCAGGATGTCCAGGGTTTAAATAGGCACCATTTGGCGCCGTTTTCGGCACGTGCGCGCGCACAGGCGCGCGCGCACGCGCACGGAGGTGCGCGCACCACCCGGAAGTGGCCAGGAACACTGGCAAAGTCCCTTTTACTAACATTGCCCCCCCCAAGGGGCAGCCTCCGGATGCCTATCGAGTGTCACCATCTTGGCGCTTTCGTTTGAAGGCCTGAATCAGTCCGGGAGCATGAATGTTCCCTTCGGGTTCCCACGAGTTCTCTTCCGGGCCGAAACCCTTCCATTTAATTAGATATTCGGTCACACCCGCTCTCCGACGACTCTTTAAGATTGCTTCCACCTCGTACTCCTCCTCTCCGTTAACTAGGATGGGACCTGGTGGTCCTGTTTTTCGGCCGGGGAAGGAATCACGGACCATGGGTTTCAATAGGGAAACATGGAAAACCGGGTGGATCTTCAGAGATGGTGGAAGATCGAGTTCGAAAGCCACCCGGTTAATCTGTCTTTTCACGGAAAAGGGCCCCAGAAATCTCGGGCCCAAT
>BLSH010518486.1:594132-606022 GCA_018402905.1 Glandirana rugosa | reverse complement strand
TGTGTGACTGACGGGGGGGGAGATGTGACTGACAGGGGGGGTGATGTGTGACGGACAGGGGGGGTGATGTGTGACGGACAAGGGGGGGGTGATGTGTGACGGAAAGGGGGGAGATGTGGGACGGACAGGGGGGAGGGACAGTCAGTGTAGAGGGGGGGGCAGTCAGTGTGTAGAGGGGGGGCAGTCAGTGTGTAGAGGGGGGGCAGTCAGTGTGTAGAGGGGGGACAGTCAGTGTGTAGAGGGGGGACAGTCAGTGTGTAGAAGCACTCCTGGCAGCAGATCCTGGAGCTGAAGCAATAAAGAGGGAGGGAATTCCTGTAGGGAAAACTTTTCAGCACTCACAGACCTCATGGCAAAGACACCCCAGGCTGCCATCTCGGCTCCTCCTAACAGTCCAGCCCCATGCATTTTCAGGCAGGGAGAGCACTAAAGTGTGAGTCAGTCACACCCCCGCCCGCCCTGCACCAGCTCCATCATCCCGGGAGAATCTATTTTCCTAGGAGTGTCCTCAGAGGCTGGCAGCCCTAGGAGGCTGATCACAGAGCACTGCAGCCAGAGGGAATGTCGGTCAGCCACTCTCGCAAGCCGATAGAGCGGAGGAGGGGGAATATTACACACAGCCATCCCCGCCCCACTGACCTTATCAACTGGACAGGGAAAATGCAGGGGCCCCCCATGCAGCTGGTGCCCCTGGACTTTGCCCCGGGGTGCCCGCTCATTAAGACGGCCCTGGGATGACCCCAAGTATTTAAGGAGGCCTGCTCCCTGCCAATCTAGAGTGGGGATTGGTCAGGGCTCCTTAGAATACTCCAGATGGCTACACCTCCCTCCCAGCTCTCTGTCCAGAAACCTTCCACCAATTTCTAGGAAGAAGTGGGAGGTCCTGTGACCTCATTTGTGAATCACTCAATCCTCCCTGAGCCACTCCCAGCCCAGAAACAAAAACAATCAGGCCTGCACACCAGTCAGACCTGACTAAATTTTCCTTACCTACCAAAAACCGAATCACACTAGCTCCCACTTACCAGGAGGCGCTACACTAGAACTAAAATACCATGTGAAAGAGGCCTTAGTATGTCATTACACTACTATATTTGGATAAATGGCTCTGGCCATGACTGCAAAGAAACAGTGTGCCACCTCCCAGTCTTATTCTGGGTTTCTCTTCTCATTTGTTGATATCTGCATAAGAAAAGGAACAAGTGGGTGATGACAGAAGAACCGAGGGATGATTAGGGAGGTATTGAACCTCACTATTACACACCTAATTGCTGACAAAGAAGAATAATAGTTCATACAGAGAACACCCTATGAGGAAATGATTACATCATTTCCATCAAATGGTAGCACTGCCTTTATCTAATGAAGATGAAGAGACTAGGCAAGATCACATATGGATAATATGAAACGGATAATGCAAAAGATAACACAGATTAACAAGAATGTATACATGCACACATTTTAACTTGCAATTTCAGAGTGTTTGCATTAAAAATATAAACTTTAATTGTGCTTTAAAGGATGAATTTATATCATTCTATGATTATTGTTTGTGGCTCAAGGAAAGTGGGTGGAAATAAGGAGTGGAGGAGGGCCGATTCACTGTACTGCCATTGGGGGGCCCAGCACAGATTTTCTATTGGGGACCATGCTACTATTAGTATGATACCAGTTTATATTAATGAGTTAAAAATAGAAAACACTATGTTAAAAATACACCATTGTATTTCTACCCTGTTTGCTGTCAGAAAGAATATAAAAAATATGATTTTTGTCAGATTGGGTATTAATGCAGTAAACTTAAAGAGCAGCCCACAGTCCAAACTGCATAGTCCTAGAGATTCTACCAAAGAGATTGCCTCTGTACTTAAACCGCTTCCGACCATGGAGAACCATTCGCTCTGCTGTACAAGCTACAATCTTAATTTTCAGTATGTCATTCACGACAAAACAACTTAAAAATGTCATTGGAACATGTCCAAAGTGATGGTCCTTTACAAGTGTCACAACATTGTTTTATTTGGGTAATGCCTGTCCCCTAACTGACATATCCATCTATTCCTCTTTTGCTGCTGGTAATGTAACTGTTGGGATCCTTCTAGCCTCCCAATATAGCAATGGTATTTCAGAGAATGCTCTCTTATTCAATGGCACACTGAGGTTCTGACCAATACTTTTTAGGCCTCTGAACCATGGTTTTCCTTGTAGGGGTGGCATGCAGTGTAATTTGCATTAATTACATAGTGATAGAGACCCTTAAAGAGGATCTTCAGTCCCCCCCCCAAAAACAAAATAAAAATAAATAAAAGTCAGCGGATACAAATACTGTACCTGCTGACTTTTAATAAAATGACACCTGTCCAAGGATACAGCACTGTCCTCACCCAGGCCAGTTCTTCGTCAGTCTTTGGGTCCCCAGTGCCAGCATGTTTACTAAAGGAGCTGACTGTGACTCCTTGTAGCTTCACAGTTAGCTTCCCATTGTACATGTATGAGCCGTGCTGCTCTTTGGGAATGCTCCCACAGCTTTCTGGGACCTGTGATGTGTCCCAGAAGGCTGTGGGCAAATGGGTGGGGCAAACTTCTGCTAAGGATCGCCTATGCAAAACCTAGAACCCGTGAAGGCAGAAAAGTTGAGCTTCCCCTTCTGGGTAAAGTTCGACTTAAAGTGGATGTAAACCTGATTCATGAAATTTGAGCTGGGCACATATATCTGCAGTGATTTGTTATCTCTCTTCAAAGCACTAAGTCTCATGGCTTTGTCCTGCTCCGTAGCTCTGTTATCAGCTTGATGACTTCTGACAAGCTCTCAGAGATGAGAGCCTGAAGATTATGTCGTGGGAGGTTGCTATAAATACACAGCTAAACTATTCTCAAAGCAAGCTCTGCATGTGTGGGGAGGGGTGTGTGCCTTTCCTCCAATCAGCTGTCTCACAGTGTATGGCAATAATCCACTCTTACAAGGGAATCAGGAAGAGAATATTCTAACATGGTGTGCACTTTCTAAACAATATATAAAGGTGAAGACAGCAGATATACATGTAAAACTTATGTAGGGAGATGTGTTTAATCTCTGTGTATCATCTGAGGCTGTTCACTTCACTGGGTATATGTGAGGGTTTACATCCACTTTACGGTCATGCTACAAGAACAAAGCTTGAGATCCATTTTTCTCACCACTATTGAGCACAGGTGTTAGACCAGTAATGTTAGCATTGAACTCCAATACCCTCTGCAAAAGTTAAGTATTTGACCAATAATAAGGGGCTTGGCTTTAAATTAACTTTAGCAAGGTTAATGAGAACAAATCATGAATGGGCATTTGCTGTCATTTGTATTACTAATCGTAAATTGTTACCATAGTGTGGCCTTACTCTTCAAGGATAGCTGTTCCCCTATTCATACACTTGTATTCTGTCCTTCTCAGAGCAGATGCGTCAGCTCCTTTGTTATTTGACAGTTTTCTGAGTGTCTTTTATCAGCACTGTGCTTCAACAAGAAAAAGCTTTTGTAAGAGCACCCAGTCCAATACTTCGGCTTTAAGTGGGAGAGGATACAAGACAAATTGCTATTCATGAGAAGTAAGGCTGAAGTACTGTATCAAGTCAAGAGTGGAGATTCAGATTTTTAGAAATGTCTATTTCTGACTCTATTAAACCCAAAACCAAAAATGTAATGTATTGCAGCTTACCAATTATTAAATGGGGTGGCTGTATTTGTTTTCTTTTTTTAGCCCCCCCCGTTTTCACCTGACGATCTGTCTAGTAACACATCTCCTGTATTAGAGTGCCCCCACTCTGGACGAAGGAGCACAGGGGGCACATTTGGACAGCAGCATTGTCAGTCTGGGTGGAGGGGGAGTGCTAGATGTACTAGTAGATTTAGATACAGTAACAAATTGAAGCCAAAGTCCAGCTAACACTTTATAAGCAGTTACAGCAAACCGTTTTCTCCCTTTTGTGAAAAAGGCTTTACATAAACCATTTTACAAAACTGATTACTAAGCACCCCTGCCAGTGTTAAATGGTTTGTCCAACCCCTGTAAATGATACATCTGAAAGAGAGTTTGTTCTTTTGAAAAATAACAAACTTACAGGCCAGATCGCCAGATGAAAATAGAAGAAAGCCTAAAAAAACAAAATTAACACAGCCATATCTAATGATTGGTAAGCTACAACATATTACATTTTGGTTTGGGGTTTAATACCACTTTAAAATCAGGAGTTAGATTTAAAGGTATGGTTAATGTTAATGTTAACCTCTTGCCGCTCAAATAACCCATATGCGCGGCAGCAAATAGGGTTGCTTTAACACCCACACACTACAGGCGGTAGAGTTTGCTGTGCTAACAGAGTGCTCGCTGCACACTCCTAGCACAGTGACCAAGCTATCAAAGGCAGCTCTTGGGCTCTATTAATGATTGGGAGCTGGCGGAACCAGCTCCTGATCATGTGACAACTGTGACGGCCAATCACAGTTGTCACTTAATTGGACAGTCCTTCCCACCCCACAGGCATAAAGGCTCTGCTAAAGGGCCACTTGTGGGGTTAAGAGCAACAATATGCATATGTTTTAAGATTATTTTAACTGGGTAAGAAGAATTATTTCAAGAGTATGGTGATAGTTATCACTGTTGGCTTTAATCTTCTGGCTTAGCAGCTTTGAGTCCTGATAATCATACAATGAGGACAGGAAGACACGCATTCTTAAACTTCTCCATTCAGAAAACATGTTGAATTCTTTTTACAGAATAACATTTTTCTCTATATGGACAAGTGGAGGGGAAGGGTAGAAAAATGTCAGGATCCCCACTTTGTCCATTCAGAGAAAGCCTTGTATCCTGTAAAAATAATACAAGACGTTTTCTGAATGGAGAAATTGAAGAATAAGCAACCAAATATCATCACTGTCTAAGTGGCAGAACCCACAGCAGCCAGAAGATCAATGCAGTGGTACATGGTATGAAACAACTAAGAAAAGCTGGACATAATATACCAAGAATTAGACGTAACTAAGCTGGACCCAGCAAATGTAAAAAAACAGGGTTTTCTCCTCCTAATTCATAATCTTTGGATTGAATTACCAGCAAGCCTTTGGATACTTCCGGTTCCGGTGCCGCATGGAGTAGCAGCACTCCTCACTAGCTCCCGCTCCACAGCCACAAATCTGCCTGCAAATCCTGCCCAGATCACACCTCGGCTCAAACGTCCGCTCGGACATCACCAGTAGAACCCTCACAACGATCACCTATGGACTGTTTTGTGGAAAAAGGCGGTTTGCACGTTCCGCCGACCACGTAGCAAATCGAGGCCGGGGATGCGGCCTCCAGCAAGAACATTCGTGAGACGCACGAAATGGATGTGAGCAGCCAGAATTCCTCCTCCCCAACACACAACCCGGCAGAATCACACGACCGGATTGCCCAGGCGGTCGCAGCCATTCTGGCACCCACGATTACAGCCACAGTGGAGAGGGCTGTGAGCGCAGGGATGTTGCTTATCAAAAAAGAACTCAGTGAGCACAAGGCCCGCTTAAATGAAGCTGAGACTAGAATTGCCAATGCAGAAGAAGAATTTTACCAGCTTCAAGGGGCTGAACAGGCCCAAATAAAAAACAATCAGTTTATCCTCCAAAAGCTAGGTGATCTGGAAAATAGATCCAGAAGGGGAAATCTACGCTTTATAGGGGTACCCGAATCCCTCCATCAGTCAGCCCTCATGGAGTTCTGCGCTATGCATATACCTGAAGCATTAGGCCTAATAAAACTCTGCACGGTGGAAAGGGCTCACCGCATCAGGGTTCATCACCATCATCATCATCACCATCATCGACCATCATTGCCAAATATCTGAATTATGCAGACAAAGCAGACATGATGCAAAGATACAGACAATCTAGATCATTGATCATCGATGGGGTAAAAATCCTCATCTTTGCAGATTACTCCCTCGAAGTATCCAAAAATAGGAAATCGTTCCAACAAGCCTTTGTGATCCCTATAGTCTCTGATTAAGCTTGGTGAGGCAGTTTGGTGACCATGTATATGGACCATGCAGCCAGGATAATCAATAGATAGAAAGATAGATAGATATAGACCTCTTTTAACAATTACTTCACCTGACCATCTCTTGATGACTGCTAATCCAAAAAACACATTGAGATAGGATATTAAATGTAAGGTCTGCGAATTTCTGTCCTGCAGCCATGGGTTGCAGGAAAAAAAATTGCTTTATTCCCCTATCAACACAGATGTGTTGATAGCGGAATCCCTTCTGCCGGGTCATTGTCTTCTCCCGGCGGGGGAACGGGGACGGGTGGGGAAACCGTCCACACTGAGAGAAGACAGTGATTATTGCTAGCGGCTATAGCAGCTGCTATCGATAACCGCAGGAGAATCTGGCAGGCTGGTTGTACCCAAGTTGATTGTTTGATCAAATTGGTACATTTAGCCTACCCATTACCAGTTTGAATCTCGGCTGGTTCCTGCTGAAATGGCCGAGATTCCAGCTGTATATGGCCGGTCTAAGAGATACGAGGAACTTGTAGTTGAATTAACCTGGCAGCAACTGTTTAGAGCTGAAAGAACAGGTTTGGGTTGCATAATACTTTTTAGTATTGTGGTTAGTTACCTTATTATGAACTCCTTGTGCTCTCCAGTAATTCTTGAATATTATTCCAACATTCTTGTATGGGTACCTTGCACAAGTTACTGAAAGTTCTACAGTGAAAACCAGAATAAAAGCAATTTTCTATATTCTGGCCCATCACAACAACTCACAATTTAGTTTTGAGATATATAAAGTATCAGGCAAATTTAGCAGCATCTGAAGGCCCCTGGGCACATATATACTACATAGAGATGTGCTACTTTCTACTAGTAATAAAATATAATTGTTTTCTGTTAAGCATAACATATGGGCAATTTGTATTTCCTCAAAATGAAGCAATTATATTTGTCTGTAGCCATATACAAACCATTCCAGAAGAGCAATCTTAGTAGTGATGGATATTACAAAACAACTAAATTGAACATTTAGATCTATCAAACAGAAGTGCTAACCTTAGCGGTTCGGTCTGTAGAGTACTCAGTTGTAGTATTTTGTTGGTGAGTTTATTGTTAGAATCAAGATATTGGTTAACAAAATTTGGTTGCATGGTTTACAACTCCAGTGAGTTTCAATGTAAACATCTATGTATCACCTGTCCCTTGCCGTTAAGGTGTTACTAAACCCTGCATTCACTATATCTGGTCTCCCACAGTACACAGACCATGGAAAGGCAAATATTTTAGTAAATATAAACTGCTAAATACCTTTTCTCATCATCAGTAAATAGCAGTCATGTGACTTTTATCAGTGTCTGGTTAAAGCTTGTAGGAGTTTCTACTCTAAGCCTGGGTTCACATAAGTGCGATGCGGGAATCAGCATGCTTACAGAGTTGGTTCCCGCATCACAGTCTTCCCGCAGGCAGGTCACACTGCCTTCCGCGAACTGCTGCGGGTGTCATTACAAAGTTAATGACACCCCCAGATTTGTTCACCGATTGCAGTGCGAACTGTGAACTTGCACATAAATCAGATTGCATGGTTGAGAACACCCATGCAATGCGATTCTAGTGCAGGAAAAAAAAGTTCCCTGCACCTTTTTTTTGCAAATCTAATGCGAGTTCAGCCATACAACTGGACTCCATACAATATGGCTGGACTCGCACTGCTCAGAGATTACATGTGATTGGCACCTGCAGTGCGGGTGTGAATTACATGTGATCTCTGAGATTGCACTAGTGTGAACCCAGGCTGACTGTCCTATGAGGCTGCAGGACTCCTGACCTTCTGTCTGGACAGTGCTGATTGGCCATGTACTGATCACATCTCTTTTCCTCTAGACGTAAAGAGTGCCCCCTTGAATGGTACAGAGAAGGTCAGAATGAAAGCTGGGCAACTACAATTTTCGCAAGGTGAACTCATCAATGGAAGCATCTATGTTTTTCTTTAACTTCTCCATTCCCTGAATTTTAACAGTTAAACTACCAACTAAAATTATTTCTTAATGCTTAACCTACCTCTAACACTTAATCTTGACCCTAAAATAAGCCTAAAACGTAACCCTTAAAGTGAAACTCTGCAAAAAAATATTTTTATCCAAGGATGCAGGTTGTCTGACAGTCTGCTACACCAACATCAGGGTAATGGAGAGGAGAAGAGAGGAAGCGACCTGCTAAGACAAGAAATGTGAACAACCTGATGTATTATTATGCAAATATATGAAAAAATAAGAGGCATTTGGATGGATGAAGATTGATACTATTTGAGGAAATAAAATTATATGATTTTTGTAACAAAGGTCTACAGGGAAACCAACACTTTCTGGGAATGTTTCCACCAGCAGTTCTCACTGATACCTCTACCCTTTAACCCCTTCCTTACCGGGCCATTTCTGACACTCCTCTCCTACATGTAAAAATCATCATTTTTTTGCTAGAAAAATACTCAGAACCCCCAAACATTATATATGTTTTTTTAGCAGGTACTCTAGGGAATAAAATGGCAATCATTGCAACTTTTTATATCACACGATATTTGCGCAGGAATTTTTCAAACGCGTTTTTTTTGGAAAAGAAACAGTTTAGTGAATTAAAAAAATACAAAACAGTAAAGTTAGCCCAATTTTTTGTATGTTGTAAAAGAGGATGTTACGCCGAGTAAATTGATACCCAACATGTCATGCTTTAACATTGCGAACACTCGTGGAATTGCGCCAAACTTTGGTACTTAAAAATCTCCATAGGCGACGCTTTAAAATTTTTTACAGGTTACATGTTTAGAGTTACAGAGGAGGTCTAGTGCTAGAATTATTGCTCTCGCTCTAACGTACGCGGCGATACCTCACATGTGGGGTTTGAACACCGGTTAAATATGTGGGCGGGGCTTACGTATGCGTTCGCTTCTGCGTGCGAGCTCGCGGGGACGGGGGGGACTTTAATTTTTTTTTTTTGTTATTATTATTCATTTTACTTTTATTTTTTTATTTTTACACTGTGTCTTTAATTTTTGTTTTTTTGATCACTTTTATTCCTATTACAAGGAATGTAAACATCCCTTGTAATAGGAATGGTGCGTGACAGGTACTCTTTATGGAGAGATGTGGGGTTAATATGACCTCACATCTCTCCTGCAGGCTGGAAAGACTGAGATCAGAAAAAAAAATTCCGATCCCAGCCTTTCCAGCCGTGATCACGGCTTTGTTTACTAAAGCCGGGCCGGGCGTGACGTCATAACATCGCGCCCGGTCCTCCGAGGGTCATAGAGATGACTGGTGACCAGATGGTCATCAGTCATCTCCCTGACGACACTCCAGCGGTGACGGATCTCTTCTCCCTGCCGCCGATCGTACGGGCGGCACGGGAGAAGCTCCGAATGGCGGCGGGAGGGGGGGGACGTCCCCTCCCGCTGCCTACAAGAACGATCAAGCGGCTGAACTGCCGCTATGATCATTCTTGTGGTGTGCAGAATCGCCTGCTGAAAAAAATGATATCTGAATGGTGCCTCTAGCTGCTGGCACCATTCAGATATCCCCCCTCAAAGTCTAGGACGTCCATGGACGTCCTACCGGCGGGAAGTGGTTAAGGGCCCATTCACACCTGAGCGTTTTGTAGCTTAACCACTTCAGCCCTGGAAGGATTTCACACTTTAGGACCAGAGCACTTTTTGCGATTCGTCACTGCGTCGCTTTAACTGACAATTGCGTGGTCGTGCGACGTTGTACCCAAACAAAATTTGCATCCTTTTTTTTCCAATAGAGCTTTCTTTTGGTGGTATTTGATCCCCTTTGTGTCATTTCTGATCACCGCTATAAACAAAAGAAGAGCGACAATTTTGCAAAAAAACCCAAATTTCTTACTTTTTACTAAAATACTAATCCAAAAAAATATATACAAATACATTTTTTTCATTGGTTTTGGCAGATTTTTATTCTTCCTCATATTTTTGGCCAAAAAAATCGCAATCAGTGCTTATTGATTGGTTTGCGCAAAAGTTGCCACATAATGGCGGCAATCTGCGGTTTTTAACGGTACTCTGATATTGCAGCGGACATGTCGGACCATTTTGACACTTTTTTGGGACCATTGGCATTTATACAGCGATCAGTGCTATAAAAATGCACTGATTATTGTGTAAATGCCATTGGCAGTGAAGGGGTTAACCTGCGGTGGGCGCTCTAAGGGTTAACTGTGTTCCCTGGGTGTGTTCTAACTATGTGTGGGCTGGGCTGGCAGGGGGAGGGGAGTGATCACGGCTTCCATATACAGGAAGCCTGTGATCACAGCCCTTTCTCCTCTAACAGAACGGAGATTCGTGTTTACTTACACGGACCTCCGTTCTTTCACTGCAGGGGGACCATCGCGGGTAGCCGGCGGAGATCAAGTCCGCTCTACCCACTCTCTGGCCCCCCGGAACACAGTGAGCATGCAAGCGTGCCTCCGGCGGCACGTCCGCGCTCACAGTGCTGGATGTCGCAGCCGCCGTCACATGCGATATCCAGCCACTTTGTCGCCGTCAGACCCCGGTCGGCAAGTGGTTAAATATGCCTGAAGCCTGAAGCTACAAAACGCTGGAGGAAAAAAAATTCTCTATGGAGATGGTTCACATCCCCACTCAAAAATGCCTGAAGCCAACTGCCCTACGCTCAAACTACTCCCGGATGTATTTTTATTGCACAAATCGGGTGTTTCTGGCCAATTTGTATTACCGTTCTATCAATGTAAAATCGACATCGCGCTACAAAACTTTTGAAAAACGTCTAAAAACGTATCGCTCAGGTGTGAATGCAGCCTTAAGAACAGTAGTAGTGATGTGGAGGTCAACAGGAGGAACCAGTGAGAACTGCAGGGGACCCAGGAAATCGACACTCCCAGAAATGTCAGTTTCCATGCAGACTTTAGAGCAGTGGCGGCTGGTCCTAAGACTCCCTGGCCAATCGGGTCTCAGGACCTGCTTCCTGATTGGCTGGGAGGAGAAGCAGGAAGACATTAGAGAATATTAATTTGCTAATGTCACACAACTAGGTGGGCTCAGGGCGCAGTGCTCTGTGCCCTGAGCCCACTCATTTTTTAAGCCAATTAGAGCCTCGGACTCTAATCATGTGCTTCAAAAAAAAAACTCCATTGAAATCCATGGATTAGGGGGGGCGGAGCCCTTGCGCCCCTAATGGACAGGGTACCACTGCTTCAGAGAATGATTTCTGCTGTGTTTTAGAGGTGCAGGCAGCAGGAAAGGTAAGCATTTGATTTGCTTATTTTGCAAGTATGCAAACATTTTTGCAAATGACAGGATCATTTTAAAGCTGCAATTAATTTGTAATTGTATAATCACACAGATTTAACACATAGCTGCTATTTTTATGCAGCATGTAAAGCTGCCTATACATTCATCCTGTAATAGCATTAATTATGACTTTTCAGGCACACAGCAGAAATATGATCTCTCTAGTTATCCTGAGACTTGGATGGATATTATGGCCTGTCTAAGGTCACAAAGAACTGTTACAGAAGTCATCTGGAAACTGAGCCACATCCTGTTCTCATTTAATGGGCTCATGTCAATATAAATTACAAATACTTACAACAAGATTGCTATTGCACGCTTATTATCTGCAGGGGAGTTCAAAATGATACTTTGTCATTAACAAAAAATAATATGGAAGCTCTTCAATATGCTTTTTTATTGGTCTTGAAATTATGCGTAGTGCACCATACCAGCTAATGTCCCCGGTATTATAGGTAGGTTCAGAGTCCTATTGATCTCTCTAGTATAAAGACGACACACGGACTTTTCAGTATTAATTACGATAATGTCCTACTTACATATCCGTCGAAATGTACGACGTATTT
>BLSH010518486.1:561325-571975 GCA_018402905.1 Glandirana rugosa | reverse complement strand
TAGGGGCTCTGATGAAGAAGGACATACCTTTGAAACATGTTAGCCAGCATCCCTGGTAAGCCCCCCCCCCCCCCATGCTCGTGTTATCGGAGAGTTTTGGAGAGTATAGCCATGTTGAGTGGCCCGATGAGCGCTTATAATACCTATGTTTGTGAGTAGTATCTATTTATTTTATTCAATCTTAATAAAATTGAGGAATAGTGCATAGGCCAGTGTGTTCTCTTTTCTTTTATCTATTTTTATAGTTTCTGAGGACAACCCCGGTCCTAGTGGGCAGCAAGGCTTCATAAGGATTACCCATTTTGCAACAGAGATACATTTCCTATCTGGTTATCTCACTCATGCGCAGGGGATAATTGTTGTAGTTAGTAATAGGAACCTGACTGAGGTTTTAACTCTTAATAACTCCTAATTTACTACCTATTTTTGCTGCCACCTTTGTCCCTACTAGAAAAAAAGTTACTTTACAGGAAGTGAGTAGAAACCACTCAAACTAGGACACAGAATACAAATAAAGATATAATAGCCACCTTATCCCTTCCCCACTCTGTCTACACCTAAAAACAGCTTTTGACTTTAGTCAGGCTTAAAACACTTGTCCTTTCCTGCTGGTCTCTGGGCCCATGCAGTTGATTTACTAATGGCAAATAGACTGTAAACTTTGCAAGGTAATTTGCTTTTTGCAAGGGAATTTTCCTCAGAACATAATTGTAGCCAGGTGCTGTTCTACAGCAGTGTAGAGAAGGAGGAATTGTGGTTGATTTACTAAAACTGGAGAGTGCAAAATGTGATCAGCTGTGCATGGGTGCCAATCAGCTTCTAACTTCAGCTTGTTCAATTAAACTTTGACAATAATGTTCGGTTCACACTGAGACCTAGCCACCTGATAATTCACGCTCCATGCAGTGCAATGGAACCGTTCTAATCCAAGCGTCTCAAGTCGCTCTGACTTAGAAAAAGGTTCCTGTATCTTTTGGGAGCGACTTCAAAAGTCGTGTGTAAGCCGCGTTGAAGTCGCGTTGTATGGGGCGGCTTCAGAGTCAGGCGATTTTGAAGCCGTCCCAGTGTGAACGGCACTAAAACCTGGTAGCTAATTGTTTTTTTATGCAGAGCTGCACCAGATTTTGCACTTTCCAGTTTTAATAAACCAACCCCATTGCCTTTTATTCTTTTCTCCTTCTACTGAGATAATGATGTTATGCTGGACCATTCTCCTCCGGCCCGCAGGAAGAGAGCTAAAGCCAAGCAAGCCGATAGACTTGTACATCTAAATTTCTGAGAATCCTGGGAGTTGTAGTTTGAGATGGCAGCCATGTAATATGATGAATAGACTCTTTACACTACAGATCCTAATAGGCACTGTGCAGTAGGAGTGGAGAAATTATTTATATTAAAATGCCCACAAAAGTTCTTCTTCTTGGCACAGAGGGAGATAGAGAGAAAGCACCTCTGTCTAAATATTTGCCTGCCAGCAAGAGATCATACCAGCAGCACCACCCAGCACCTGCACTGCTGCCTCAGGGAAACTGGTGCATCCACTCACAATCTGCTTCCAACCACTGATCACTTCAGGGAGAAACTGAGGGGGCTCCCCTTCCACAAAGAGAGGTCACGGCAGCACACTGGAACTGCTGAGAGGGCTATTCACCCGTTGCTGATACTGCTAACAGGGACTGAGCCACTGAAAGCAAGACACCTAGGGGTTGATTTACTAAAGCTGGAGAGTGCAAAATCTGGTGCAGCTGTGCATGCTAGCCAATCAGCTTCTAACCTCAGCATATTCAATCAAGCTTTGACAATAAAACCTTGAAGCTGATTGGTTTCTGTGTGGAGCTGCACCAAATTTTGCACTTTCAAGCTTTAGTAAATCAACCCCCTAGTGTACCAAATCCATACTACACCCATACTGCACTCTATACTGCACTTATTCCTAACCTAGACTGCATTTATACCAACTGCATTATTTCGAACCTTTACCGCATCTGAACCACATCTACCTTGCACCTGTGCCAAGACTATACTGTACCTATACTGTACCTGTACTGCATGCATGTTAACTGGGACTGTCATTAAGTGCACCAAAGCTCTTAAAGATCAAGAACGATAGCTGGCAGAAGAAAATTTCAGAGGACTGCCCCTTCCATAATAATTATTCTGCAAGGTCCTCTTTTCCCCTGCCCTCTCCGCTACAATCTTCCTTTTCTTTTGCACAGTGCATACCCAGCCAGTCTAGGATGAGTATTGCTGCCATAAATGTACTCTGGCTGTATAGTTCCAACACTCGGTAAATTAAACTTTACTACTGTTCACTGCTGCACTTGAGGTGGCCATGCTACTGTTTATGCTGATCTGGATGTCAGTTGTCATCTTATGCTTCACCCTTACTGTTACTCACTTTGTATGATAAATTGTGTTACTACCATTGATAATTCATGTTATGCTTGCATAGTTACCAACCATATTGGGTGACAATATAATAAGTTTGACTTTACTACCTGATTTGGTGCCTGATTTCATTGATATAGCACTACTATTGAATACTAAGTATTATGTTCAGTGAATTCCTCTGATATTGTATGTTTGTAGACTCAACTTGGTGTGTCAGAGGGGCTGCAGTTCTTGAGAAGGTTGAGGGAAAGAACAGAGGACTCATCCTATCCAGTGGCTCCTACAGGGTTGGAACTACATGGTGAATGAGGTGAAGCTCTGCTGACTTCCATCATCCAATCATGTGCAAGCAAAAACACTGTTATTTTATGTCCTTTGCGTATGAATGGGTATTCTTTGCAAAGTGAATATTTATCACATTCACTAAGTTCTGGTGAAAATTTCCTTGCAATGTAAACAGCCTATTTGCCTTTAGTAAATCAACCCCTACCATTATTCAAGTTTATTGGCAGTTTTAATCTTTATTTTCAGTATAACTGTAATAACGTCAGTATTGTGCAGTATAGTTTATGATAAAGTAAAAACTAAAGCAAACACACTAAAAATAGGTTTTGAGGAATCTGCTTTCAAAACAGTAAGCATAGACAAATGTTACTACTATTCTTATTTGTTCTAAGCCCACATGAACACAGAGAACTCATACACATTTCTATCTAAAGTAACTGAGCATTTAAAGTGACATAGATATATTGTACAACGTGTAAGCCATAAGTTGCTTATACTGGTGATAGTGGTGTAGTAGTTTAGTGCTGGTGCCTACTAGTTGCTTGAGGGACCAAAGTTACAAAACAGCTTAGGGGACCTTTACAAAATGGCAATAATCTGTCTATTCAAGCATCATAAACATAAAGATGTATGTTTTGTCCCTCGAGGAACAGTATACTAAGCCTAAAGCTGTGTGGTTATGCTGCTTGCTGAAATATCAAATTAATTTACCAGGAGCATTTGTCTTGATGCCAATATATACAAATAAATTGCATGAACAGGCTTCACATTTGTATCTAGGAATGGGTCAGGGCACCATAATAGCATCTTTCTGATTGGTGACCTGACTTTTCTCTACTGCAGTTTTACAATACAGATTGGTCACCATGCAGCCCCCAGACTGTGATTAAATAGTAATAATAATAGGAGCTGCAGAAGACTAGTGAGCTCATCCTTGTGATTGTTCTGCTCTCTCCACCTGTCAGCATAGTCCTTGTCAGAATATGTACATGTAGCAAACCTCATTGACTACTAATATTGGTCCTCCCTTTCTCAGCCTGAGCTGCGCTATGCAATCAGGTTTATTGTAAATTAGATGCACTTAAAATGCTATCAATACATAATTATATTAATTGATTTTTATATATCTACCTGGAGTTTAATTATAAAGCATTTTGATATATATTTGATTTCTAACTGAGGAAGCTATAGCTGCTTTACCCTGATGCCATGCTGAAAGGGAACCATGGTCTTGTAACTTATGATATAATAGCACTCCTCTTACCCTCATACTTGATAAGAAGCAGACTATAAACACTTTACTACTGGCATCCCAGAGATATTTGCATTTCCCTGTTTACGCATATTGCAATAGTAGTTATTGCTACACAATAGCAACACCCACAAACTCCAATATTATGGCTAACGATGATTACATGTCATTTAGTAATTAACCACCCTGGCGGTATGATTATGTCAGATTTTTGCGGTACAAAAGTGGTACATTTTTTTGCATAGAAATTTGGCGTTTTATATTGTAGGCCTGTAATTCTTAGGAATAATTTACTTAAATCTGTCCAAATAAGAGTTTGCGATTCAAAGTGGTACATTTTTTTGCATAGAAATTTGGCGTTTTATATTGTAGGCCTGTAATTCTTAGGCATAACTCACTTAAATCTGTCCAAACAAGAGTCTAGTAGACATGATAAAGTTTGAAACAAAGAAATAATAAATGATTATATAATAAATAGCTATAATTATCAAAAACAATGACCTAATAATAATAAAATGTATTCAATAATGTAATCAAGTCAAAAACACTGAAATTTGCTCAGTTGCAGAATTGTCGCTGTCGTCACTTTCAGTGTCTGATGATGAATTTCCACAAAAATCAGTATCACTCAATTCTGAAAGTGATTCTTATTTACTATCGGTGTTTTCTAGCTGGTCAAAAAAATGCTTTTGACATAAAGGGATGCTTTTTGGATGCCATGGACATTCTCAAGTTTCCAGGCAGAAAGAATGGCATATATAATATAAAAGTGCATGCAGGGCACTGGACAAAGCACTAGGGATAAAAGGAATGTGAAATGATTTGATACAGTAATGTAATCTTACAGATTACAGTGTACTGTATGTGTTATGTGTGTTTCACTTTTTGAATTTGCCGCCCCCATGCAATGCGATGCTCACAGGGAATGGAGCCTGGAACCCAGAGGCATCGGGCAAAAGATTCCGCCGGAGGACACAGCGGGGGGACATTGCAGGATCCTGGGGACAAGGTAAGTAATTCCACAATAGCAGATAAAATGGAGCAATGGTATTGAGCAGGCTCACATCACATGTGGTTCGTCTAAGGAGACTTTGACAGGTGGACCCGATGTCCGCCGGTGAGCCGCGATGAGCAGCCACAGGCAAAGAGCAGGGAACCGCCGATGTAAACACGGCGGTTCCCCGCTCTGTTAGTGGGGGCATAGGAGATCGACTGATCCGTCACTGGGATCAGTTAGATCTCTCATGCCCATGATAGCCCAACAGTAAGAACACACCCAGGGAACATAGTTAACCCCTAGATCTCCCCCTGCAGGTTAACCCCTTCACTGCCAATGACATTTATAAAGTAATCAGTGGATATTTAAATTTCTGATCGCTGTATAAATGTCATTGGTCCCAAAAAAGTGTCAAAAATGTCTGACATGTCCGCTGCAATATCGCAGTACCGCTAAAAATCGCAGATCGCCCCCATTACTAGTAAAAAAACCCAGAAATGAATTCTCACCATCCGTAAACGCAGCCACTTTTGCGCAAACCAATCAATAAACGCCGATTGCGATTTTTTTTATCAAAAATATGAGGAAGAATATAAAACGGCCAAAACCGGTGAAAAAAATGTTTTTTAATATTTTTTTTTGGATTTGAATTTTAGCAAAAAGTAAGAAATTTGTGTTTTTTTGCAAAATGGTCGCTCTTCTTTTGTTTATAGCGGTGATCAGAAATGACGCAGAGGCAATCCAATACCACCAAAAGAAAGCTCTATTTGTGGGACAAAAAAGGACGTAAATTTCGTTTGGGTACAACATCGCACGACCGCGCAATTGTCAGTTAAAGTGACGCAGTGCCGAATCATAAAAAGTGCTCTGGTCCTAACCTGGGAAATTCTTCTGGGGGTGAAGTGGTTAAAGGGGTTGTAAAGGCAGAAGGTTTTTTATCTTAATGCATTCTATGCATTGAGATAGAAAGCCTTCGGTGTGCAGCAGCCCCCCCCCCAGCCCCCCTAATAGTTACCTGAGGTCCCTCTCTGAACAGCGATGTCCAGGGGTGTCTCAGCCATCTGAGATTCTCCCTCCCTGATTGGCTGAGACACAGCAGCGGCGCGATTGGCTACTGTCAATCAAAGTCAGCTAGCCAATCAGGAGAGAGGGGGCGTGGCCGGGTCGGGGCTCCGTTTCTGAATGGACACAGGGAGCTGTGACTCAGCTTGGGTGCCCTATAGCAAGCTGCTTGCTGTGGGAGCACTGAACAGGAGAGAGGGGCCAGGAGCACAGAGGAGGGACCAAAGAAGAGGAGGATCCGGGCTGCTCTGTGCAAATCCACCGCAACAGAGCAGATAAGTATAACATGTTTGTTATTTTTATAGGGAAAAAAACAAGACTTTATAATCACTTTAATGGTGCAAGTGTGTATATCTGCTAAATTGATTCCAGATTCTGTGATGATTGATCTGGCTGTAAATTAATTTAACAGGCCATAAACTTCTAATTTATATGGCCCTCTTTAATCATTTGGAAACATTGTACATTTTTGGATAAAGGTCAACTGGTACATACAGTATCTCCAGTTAGACCCTTTATTAGTTTCTGTTATTAAAATGGAACCATAAATGAGAACAAAATTAAATATGACTTTTAACATACAGCAAACAATTTAACAACTCAAATTCTGCTAAAATATTTAATAATTTTATTAGGTACAAAAAATAAAAGCTAAAATGGGAGCTTTACATAATGACATGAAATTGACATGTAAACCTTGGCCTCAGGCCCATTACTAATTAGGTCATACTCTCATACACTGTCAGCAATGCTAAATTGCCTTGAGTCAAAATGTAGATTTGTAATGGATGTAAAGTACCTTCATACATTGCAAGGGTCAAAAAAATGGCTTGATCAGGCCACAATCATCTTATGACAATTAAGTGAATTTAACATTTTAAGGTAAACACACTGATAGAGTGCAGGCATGTACTTGTGTTAATGTTCAGCTGTAATATTGTACACTGGGCTTTGGCCTCTGTCAAAGCTAAGATTAAATAGACCCTGACACCAATCTTAAACATTACAGATAAAAGCACAAAAATCAAGTATTTTAAATGCTTACTTGCAGCATTTATATATTTATTAAACATTTTGTATTTACTTGCATGCGGCTTAAGAATCAATCTGAAAACTGAATCAGGTACCACAGGATCCCAGCACCTCAGCATTGTTTCTACCTTAGATATAGGTTAGACTAGGTCAGGTTCACTTTAATCCTCCAAGACAATGGGCTTTGTTGGATGAAGGTCAGCTTTTAGTGTATGAAAAGAATGTGCCAAAAGATAAAACCATATGTAGTACCTGAAACTCATTGTTTGAGCTGAGACCTTTCACAGTTATATTTAGTGGGCCTGGCTACGGCAAAGCAACCCCTACTGCTGGAAAAGGAGCAAACAACAGGGTAAAATCTGTTCATCAGGTTAAGATAGAAAAAACACAGAAATGTTATTGTTTTCAGAGAAAAGGTAAATGAGACTTTCACGATTCTATTTTCTTTTACAAAGACCAGTTCTGCACATGCACAGTCTGAAAGGTTTATAGTGATGTCTTCAGTTAATGTTCCATTCGTCTACCCTTTCCGATGTCCTGATTTGTTTCCATGAATTTTTATTTTCTCCCTCATTTCTGCTCTTCTAACTTCTTTCTGCTCCAAGGAGCTGTTCACTGTCAGTTCAGTCTAGTACATCTCTGACCTTTCCCGAGAACACTGCTATACACGAATGCTGAATTTTTAAAGCAAACAAGACATTAGTGAATTTAATATTAAAGATTTTATTCTTTATATGATAAACAAATCTGATGTAATCTTTAGTTACTTCGGTGTAAAATTTTAATAAATTGAGTTCACAATATGCCATAAGCCCAAATGCACCTTTCCTTACTTTTCTTTATTACACATTATTATTAAAGTGGACCTATTATTACATATCTTACCTCAGTTCAAATATCTGCTTCAGCCAGGCATTCCCATTCAAGCAATGCCCCCTCCCTCTCTCTAATTAATCACTGCAACCAAAGATAAAAAAAAATTTCAGCTAAAAACCCAAAATACCTAGATAAATCGGTGGTCACATGACATGTCAGGCCCAAAATCTTTTCTCTTACTGATGAGTTATAAGGGCATTCTTTGGATGCCCACATCACAGCCTAGATGATGCAGATACTTTCTTTATCCTGTACAACAGCAAGTCCTCTAAGGATCCAGAAGAATGTAGCGGCATGACAATGATCAGTCGGCATGGGCATGCACACATTGCACTGGGTCACCTAGCTCCACTCTATAAGATGTGCTAACAAAAAACCTGGACATTGCAATCAGGTTGAAAACTTTAGCTTTAGTGTGATATTTTTTGGGTGGATGGGTAGGAGGTTGGTATTTGGCCATACATGGGCTTTAATTAGTAAGACATACTGTATGTCAGCATTCCCAATTACATACTTTTTTAGCTATTAATAATCATAACTTACTTTTAATAAAAATAGCTCTATCTTGCCATAAATTAAAACTTTTGGTCTAAACACCATCATGTCACTCTTACAACCTGAGGGAAGTTAACTCCACTTGACATCATTAGAGAGTTTATTTTTTCACTCAGCTAAACCTTTTCAGTGAGTATGAGAATCAGAAGGACGCACATTTTGCTTATATAAGCATAAACAATGGCCCAAATGTACATATATCATTACAAAATATGTATAAACACTAGGTTTAAAACATGATAAATATCAAAATGTATTATTTACATTTAGATGATCTCTCTCTCTCCATATATATATATATATATATATATATATATATATAGTAACTATAGATTAACTTTAAAACCCAACTCCTGCCATTTTACAGCATTTACATGTTTACCTGGTATTTGCTTCTGTCTGTGATCTCATTAGGGAGATTTTTGTTTACTTCCTGTCCCTTTGACACCTGTTACAAAAAATGGTGGGTGCAAACCAAGGGCAGGGAGGCATGGACATCATAAAAAACATTGCCACAATTTCTAATTTCAATAGGTTTTTATTGAAGATTTTTATAGTACAGAGTTTGTAACAGTACATAGCTACGTAATAGTTGTTCCTTCTAGAGCTTTACAGTAGCTTAGACACAATTGATGGTCAGTTAACGTAATAAACTAGAAACAAGCAGGGATAAAGCATTTAAAACAACAGGAGGAAAACAATTTTAGGAGGTATAGCTGTTAATGTGAAGGAAAAGCAATAGCTCTAGAGGAAGAGGGATGGGGGGTGGGGGGGGGGGGTACCAGAGATCCGGTGTGTGTGCATGGGGATTCTCGTTGTGCGTAAGGTGAATCGTCATCAACTTACTGTGCATTTTGGGTGAGTGAGCCAGGTGGACCAGTTGTGGAGGAATTTGGTCATAGCAAGGTTCTTTCTAGCTATCATTTTCTCCATCTCGCACTGCAGGTTTAAGTCTGCAATGGTAGTTGTGAGAGAGGGGGGGCAGATTTTCTCCAATTTCTAGTTATATTCAACTTGGCCGCAAGGAGGAGGTGGATTATCACAACACGTGAGTTAGGGGAGAACTGCTCCATGTGCAGATGGAGAAGTGCCAGTTCAGGTGAAGGGGGCATAGGAGTCTGCGCTATTGAGGAAAGTAGGGCAAAGGTTTGTTTCCAAAATGAGCTTAAGGATTTACAGAGGGTGTGCGCCAGGGTCCCCATTGAACCACAAGCTCTCCAACAAGTATTGGGAGAGTCTGGGTATATTTTTGAGAGCTTGTAGGGGGTAAGGTACCATCTGCGGATCATTTTTTGATAAAGGGCCCAGTGGTTGGAACAATGTGAAGCTTTGTAGGTGAGTTGGAAGGCTTTGTTCCATTTCTCCGGAGGGGTAGTCAGGTTAAGCTCTGCGTCCCATTTGACTAAGGTGGGTGGTTGCAAGTGAGAGGACTGGTCTACAATGGTTTTGTAGAGGTAAGATATACCATGCTTAGGGTGCAGGGGTTACGAGAAAAAGAAGTGAAGAGGTTCTGGTATGTGTGCCATTGCCACAATTTCTAATCCTCCTCACTCTACTAGAAATATATTTTTTCTATGTCCCCATTGTAGAGGTTTTCCATCACTTCCAGAATCCCCCCAACAGGTGCCCAGATGGCAATAAAATAAAATGTTGGCTCTGAGGAAGAGGGGATCACCCCTCAAAATGCGTCAGCCTTCCATAGGGTCCTCCAGCATGTTGGACACAACCCTGATGACCTGGTTGCTGTTGATCATTTGTGGACTTGGATTTGCCTTCATTTCTATTCTGTTTGTGAGTACATAGTTCTTCCTTTGGATTTTAATACATTTTCTTGGGTAATGTACATGAGTGTTTGTCTTATCTTTACTTCCGTTTAGGTTCAGGTGTTTACTAGTTGTCGTTGGTCCAGTAGTCCCAACACAGGTTGTACGACCTCCTGGGATACCTTCCGACTGCGTAAAACTCCCCACTAGGGGAGAAGGAGTCTCGGTTGTAAAATAAAATAACGGTAGACCCGTGGACAACCCCCCTAAGACCTTCACTACCTTTTGGAGATGTTACCCCTGTATCTTTTTTATATAAAGATCATCTCACTCCTCCTAATCTTTAACACCGTTACCGTGTGTATGGTCTTGGAGAAGTGAAGAAAAAGAGCATTGGGGACGTGGGATTCGTACCATATAGAATGGAGATGTTTTGGTAA
>BLSH010518486.1:511098-540641 GCA_018402905.1 Glandirana rugosa | reverse complement strand
TGGAGGCTCGCGCCCCTCCTGGGATGACCCACTCTGGCCCCTGGCCCTACATTAGCCCACCTCGTTGCAAACTCCTGAATGACATTTTGCCATTAGACCCCTGACCCCCCCTTCCCTCCTCCCCTCATCTACATGGGCCACCCTCACCTTCAACGCTCACGCACACCACCCCACACACAGCCCCTCACCCAATACCGAGATCCCCCTAGAGGCTAGCAGATGGCCTGTTAACCCAAACTATACCCCCCGCTCCATCAAGACCCCTCCAAATACTACCGGTTATCTCAGACACCCTTTCATAACTAATAAATTAAAAGTGCAGCGCTAATAAATGCAATCCAAAGAGTTCACTGTGATTGATCCAACCTCAGTGTTAATGTCCATATATCAAAAAAATGTGAATAGATATAAAGTAGATACAAATCTGTGCCAAAAAAGTCATATAGAGTTCACACAAAGTCCTCCACCACTCAGAAAGAAAGTGTGGATGATGGTTCCAGTAAGCTGTAATGCACCCGCATGCACTGTGCACCTTCACCAATTATGTAAGGGTACTCTTACCAACAGTAAGGAGCATACACGCGTGAAACATGTAATCACCAGAGGCGTATCCAATGGACCTCAGCATATCCAGGATAATGGACCACCTTCCAGGACCATGTGGTATATATTCAGAAGAGCTCCAATGACGGGTAACTCTCGCCACAGTTTCAACGTGCCTCAGTGAAAATATAAAACTCTACATAGTGAAGTACTGTTGACCAGTATAAATTTATTAAAAGAAACTCACTTACATGATAAAAGCAATAGACATGCGATATGGAATTCCGATCAGATGAAAGAACAACATGGTGCTAGAAGAACAGGTCTGCCTCACCCGACGTGTTTCGTCTGCCAGGACTTCAACAGAGGTATGGGCGACCTGTTCTCCCCACGCTATATTTATAAATAAAATGACCTCCTCAATAAGGGGCACCACCCAGACTCCTCCCCCAGCGTGAGTTCCAAGCCTCACTATCATTCAGACAGACAGAGACAGTCATTGGTCAGGAGTTCTGGGAGGGTCTAACAATGTAAACACAATATTTTGTAAATTGCAACCGATATTACCTCCGGTGTGCACAGTCTACATAAAAGGTCCCTTAGTGGCATCCAAGCCCACTCATTCCACTGATATTGCACTTGTCCACAAAGAATCCTAATGCGATAGTGACGGTGACGTCAGACCGGAAGTGGTCATAACGCCATCGACACAGGAAGAGATATGCCTAGTCAGTATAAAAAATGCCATAATGCCATCGAGTATCACTCATTCTGCTGTTACGGTTGATGACGTCAGACCAGAAATGGTTATAACGTAATCGACACAGGAAGAGACCAATCCGGCCAATGACGTCAGACCGGAAGTGGTCATAACGTAATCGACACAGGAAGGGCCGGAAACACAGGAAATGCCATCGTGGGTCCAGAAGAATACATGTCGTGGATACACCCCAGTGAACAGCAACATTCACCAACGTCTCCAAGACATTAAAAATATAATACAAAAACAACGGCACAACATATTGTATTGATCTCTACAGCATGTGTCTACAGTAAAGATTGATGTTAAATGAGATAGAAAAAGAAGTGTTAGCAGGAAGATCAAACGACATTGCGGCCAAATAGCAAATGTCAAAATAGCACTTCCGCAGTCACCATCCACTAAATTGGAGGGAGGCCAACAAAGTACCATCCCTACTAATAATGATGTATCATGTTAATTGATACCAAATTGAAATAGAACTAAAATATAAAAACTATGTGTAAATTTGAGCGGACCACACCGGAAGTAACATGATGTACAATCCAGTAATAAACCAACCACAATTTGGATTTTTACAAAACAGCTCAACACCATTATGAATAGTTGAACCATAAACAGTATGACTGTAAATACAAAAGTGTTGCATGGAATCAAAGGAAAAGAAAGAATAGAGGGGGGAGGGGGAAGAGAGGAGGGGATTTATGATTGATTTAACTGTAACTCAGAGAGTTACCCTTCATTGGAGCTCCTCTGAATACATATCACATGGTCCTGGAAGGTGGTTAATTATCCTGGATATGCTTGAGGTCCATCGGATACGCCTCTGGTGATTACATGTCTCACGCGTATATACTCCTTACTGTTGGTAAGAGTACATAATTGGTGAAGGTGCACAGTGCATGCGGGTGCATTACAGCTTACTGGAACCATCATCAACACTTTCTTTCTGAGCGGTGGAGGACTTTGTGTGAACTTTATATGATTTTTTGTCACTTATTTTTTTACTTCATATTTATTTTTTGATTTATGGACATTAACACTGAGGTTGGATCAATCGCGGTGAACACTTTGGACACATTAGCGCTGCACTTTTAATTTATTAGTTTATTTAGACAATTTGGGAAGGTTGTTCATGTCAGCAGCTTCATATTATTTATTTATTTTTCCACATTTGATTATTTGTCAGATAGCGCAATATTTTTCATATTCCTTTTGTCACATATAGAAAGGTGGACTGGCCTAATTAGCCTTCTACCCTCACATTAGCAGTGTTTTTTTGAGTCACTAACACCTTTAGAAATCTGATGAAAGCTATGGACACCCACCCTAGAAATATTCACATTCTCCCTCCTAGAGTGGCACAAGATAACAATTTTACATAGAATGGTAATTCTGATTTAAAAGGTTAATATGGTCCAACAAAGAGTCAAGAGATGCTTAGCGGTCAGTGCTTTATTACAGTAGCAGGGTTCATTTTCTTTAATTTCTTTCACTGGGAAACCATTAATTGGGACAAGAGGGAGGGTATAGTGCATGTAAATGTGATTTTTTTATTAGAGATAAGAACTCTCAAACATCGCCAGAACTCTCGAACATCGCAAAAGTTCGGACCCGAATGACGAACCCCATGGAAGTCTATGGGACCTGAACTTGAAAAATCAAAAGTCCCCATTTTGAAGGCTTACATGCAAGTTACTGGCCATAAAAAGAGTATGGGGGGCTGACTACTGCCCTGGGGGACATGACCAATCCAAAAAAACTTTTTAAAAAAGATAATTTTTAAAGGAGCAGCGATTTGCCCAATCAGGGCTTAGAATGCACTGAGCAGCACTCTGTGCATTGTGGGGCACTCGGCGGCCGAACATCCTGCCGAGTGCCCTGCAAATTTTTGTGTTCGCCAAATAGGCAAACAGGCAATGTTCGGGCGGAACTTTTGTTTGGCTCAAACCATTCGCCAAACACGATTTTTGATGTGACCCTTATAGACCCCCTGAAACCCATTTCATGAATGACTTAGGGGTCCATGGACCTCATGTTAAGAACCCCTGGTCTAAGACCCCTTTCACACTGAGGCGTTTTACAGGCGCTATTTAGCAAAAAATAGCGCCTGTAAAGCGCCTCAAAAATACCTCCCCACCCACCCCAATGTGAAAGCTGGAGTGCTTTCACACTGGGGCGGTGCGCTTGCAGGACGTTACAAAAAGTCCTGCAAGCAGCATCTTTGGGGCAGTGCGGTGAGCGGTGATTCACCGCTCCTCCACCGCCCCTGCCCATTGAAAACAATGGGCAGCGCTTCCGAAGCGGCTGCACACCGCCTCGGCAGCGCGGTGCTCCGGCACTTTTAACCCCGTTTTAACCCCTTGTGGGGGGTTAAAAGCGCCGCGCACCTGCCTGCATAGCGGCGCCGTAGCGCCGCTATAACAGCGGTAAATCCCCTCTGAAACTAGCGGGGATTTACCGCTAGCGCCCGCCAGCCCCAGTGTGAAAGGGCTCTAATGTATGGGTATCGGTTAAGGTTTTTATAAACATGACAGCATTGTTCTTCACTTATACATAGGGTTATACCACAAGTAATGGTCAATACAAGCAAGATCAGCATCAAAGGATAGACTTGAAATGAATAAAGAGTAGCCCTGATTAAGTCTATGATGACAAAACCCTAAGGGCTTGTTTACACTTGCTTCAAAACAGGGTGTCAGGCAGGCTTTGTTAAAGCTCCCTTAACGCCAGTCAAAGCTCAGGTCACTAAATAAAATGGTTAGCTAACAGACCTGTTTACAACTTGCATTGGCTTTACTTCGCCTCAGCTTTGCGTCAAAAATTATACCCCATGTAGCTTTAGCCATGCTTCAAAGCCCCTTCAATGCCTCCATAGAAGTCTATGACAAAGCTTGTTTGAAGCTCGCTTGAAGCACCTGCGGCTTTTCAGAGGCTTTAATTCAGCTGTAGCTTTGCTTTGTTTTGGAAAAATTGCAGGTGTGAGATATCAACAAACATACAGGGCATCGGCCAAGCTTCAACAAAGCGTTAAAAGAGCCTCATCCAAGCACCACCGAAGCTTCATCGAAGCACCACCGAAGCCTCATTGGAGCACCACCAATGCCTCATCAAAGCACCACCGAAGCCTCAAAAACACATCATAAAAGCTTGTTGAAGCAGTAGGGGCTTTAATGTGCATTGAAGCCAAAGCAAGTATAAATGAGCCCTAACAATGAACTTATCTCATTTGCTCCCTTTTGATCTGTAACTATACCATTGAAAGTGTTTTTTTTTATAATATATGTGATATGTGCCAAAAAATACCTGATGATCCTGCCCTGAACCCTCTCTGTGGACCATAACCTGCCTGTTATGGGATTGATGAGCAGGGAGGTGTTCTGTAGTCACACAGTTCCTGCCTTAGGGTGAGAATGATGCTCCTCCATAGGTACAGTATGGTGAGTGAGCATTGTCACCCTAGAACAAAAAGTGTTTTTGGCAGGATCACCAGTAAACATGCAGCCACTACATCTAAAGACTGGTAAACTGCAATATATTAAAGTTTTCTTTTTGGATTTTGACTCATTTGTAGAATAAGAAAAAAAAATTGTTGAAGTGCCACATCAGCCCCGGAGCCCATTTTGACACTTGTTGTTTACAAGTTAAAATCAGATTTTTTTTCTAGAAAATTACTTAGAACCCCCAAACATTATATATTGTTTTTTGTCAAACACCCTAGAGAATAAAATGGCGATTGTTGCAATATTTTGTCACTCCGTATTTGCGCAGCAGTCTTTCAAGCGCAATTTTTTTGAAAAATATTCACTTCTTTGAGTTAAAAAATAAGACAACAGTAAAGTTAGCCCAATTTTTTTGGACATTGTAAAAGAGGATGTTACACCAAGTAAATAGATACCAAACATGTCACGGTTCCGCACACTCGTGGAATGGCGACAAACTCCGGTACCTAAAAATCTCCATAGGCGACGCTTTAAAATTTTTTAACAGTTACTAGGTTAGAGGTAGAGAGGAGGTCTAGTGCTAGAATTATTGCTAACACTCTGACGATCGCAGCGATACCTCACATGTGTGGTGTGAACACCGTTTTCATATTCGGGCGCGACTTACGTATGCGTTTTCTTTGCTACGCAAGCTCGCGGAGATGGCGGCACTTTACATTTTTTTTTATTATTTATTAATTTTTTTTTTAGCAATGTTGCTTTAAAAAAAATAAATTCTGATCACTTTTTTTGCTATCACAAGGAATGTAAACATCTCTTGTGATAGTAATATGTGGTGACAGGTACTCTTTATGGAGGGATGGAGGGATGGAGGGTCTAAAAGGCCCTCCATCCCTCCTTTACACTTCACAGTATTCAGATCACCAAAAATGGCGATTCTGAATACTGTCATTTTTTTGAAACTGGCGCCATTGACTGCCAAGTAAAGTAAATCCGATTTCCCTATAGAGGAGAGCTGGACTGTGTTCGTGTCCGTTCTGCACAGCGGAGCGGACAGGACCTGTCAACCATCTGCTCAGTGGGGATCAGCGGAGCATAGAAACCATCAGCCTCCAGGTTTTTTTGTCAACGCTAAATGAACAAGCTGAAGTTAAGAGCTGATTGGCTACCATGCCCACCAATATTTTCTAACTATCCATGATTTTGAGGGACTGTCCCTGATTCAGAACAAAGTCCCTCTGTTCCTCTTTCCTCCTCATTTCCCCCCTCATTTTGGTCTGATCTATATAGTTGTATAAAATGCACAGTTTTATCTTTTAAAACGTGGTTCACAGTGCTTAACCTTTCATTTAAACCTTTCTAAATTGCATTTGTAAATTTTAAAAGCCAGTATAAAGGAAACATAGTGGTAAAAAAAAAGCACTTGTGGGTTTAACTAATATTTTTTTTATATAATTCTCCTTTAATCACTTCAATACTGGGTATTTTCACCCCCTTCCTGCCCAGGCCAATTTTCAGCTTTCAGCGCTGTCACACTTTAAATGGCAATTGCGTGGTCACGCAGCACTTTACCCATATGAAATTTTTATAGTTTTTTTGAGACAGATAGAGCTTTCCTTTGGTGGCATTTAATCACCCCTGGGTTTTTTATTTTTTGCTTAACAAGCGATAAAAGACTGAAAATATAAAAAAAAAACACCTTTTTCCTTTTTTCTGTTGTACAGTTTTGCAAATAAGTAATTTTTCTTCTCCACTGATGTGTGCTGATGAGGCTGCACTGATGGGCACAGATGAGGCTGTGTTCCCACACCAAAAATTGCAATAAAAAAAATAAATATTCCGCACAATCAAACAAAATTAAACCATATACATAGCATATAAATCACTTTCAAATGCATGAATAATAAGTCTGTTTGCTTAAGAAGCAATCATAATTGGATTACGAAACATGTCAAGGGCATGGCTGGATGATGTCATTTCATTGACAGGAACCAGAAGTTGGCCACCCTGGATAGGTATCTGAAGCCAAAGTCTAACCTTAAGTGGGAAATGCTTGCTTAAGCAAGCACATGGAATTCCATGTTGGTAAAATTGGCGCAGTAGATGGGAGCAGGATAGTCTACCCTAGACGATCCTGCTCCCATCTACTGCGCCAATTTTACCAACCTGGAATTCCATGTGCTTGTTACTAGCTTTTAGCATGTAAGTGCAATTATTTTATAAATAAACCTTATTTGGTTATACAATATCACACTATGTAGCTTTCATTCTTCACTGAGGCTTGCTGTGGTACTATTTGGATCCCTATACTCCTACCTCTACACCCGGAGCCTGGTCCCTTCAAGTGGTTGGACGACCGGTTCTTTATTGGTACCTTAACCTGTGGATGTCTGACGCCCTGGATGCCCATGATTGAACCCGACCTGCATGTCTGTAAACCAGCCTGGTCCCTTCAAGTGGTTTGATGACGGGCCTTTCACCTGTGGATGCCTGATGTCCTGTGTACCCGAGGTTGAACCTGACCTACATGCCTGTAAACCAGGTATATCTGGTAAGAGTACCCTATGCATACATGGTGGTGTTTTACCTTGCACAGTTGAAGATTTATTTCACGGTCCTTTTCAGTCACTTCAGATAGAAATTTAAATATCCACTGATTACTGTATAAATGTCATTGGCAGTGAAGGGGTTAACACTAAGGGGGCAGTGAAGGGATTAACTGTGTTCCGTCATTGTGTTCTAACTGTGTGGGGGCTGGGCTGGCCGGAACATAACAGATCTAACTGATCCCAGTGATAGGGATCAGTAAATCTGCTATGTCCCCCTTCACAGAATGGAGAACCGCCGTGTTTACACCGGTGGTCCCCCGTTCTGCAGCTCTGACAGGCGATCGCGGGTCATGAGCGGACATCGAGTCCGCCCGACTTGCGGGCACGTCCACGCAGCGTGCGGCGGTGGCCACACACGTGCGCCGTCACCGCCTGTGAGTGCGCGCTGGGAGCATGCACAGGGGACGACTTCCAGGGATGTCGTTCCGGAAATTCAGATCCACGCTGGAGCCGTACTTCGGCAATAGCGCGGATCTGGAAGGGTTAACATACAGGTAAGCCTATAATAAGGCTTACCTGTAGGTGCCCAGCATATCTCCCAAACCTGCATGGTTTAGGAGATATGCAGTGTACTGCAATGTGCCTACTTCACCGGGCACATGCGCAGTGAAGAAACGGCCTCCGTGCTGTTCCTTCACTGAAATCGTGCCGTGACTGGCGACTCCCGGGAGTGACGTCACGTGACTCCGGCCACTCACAGAGCCGGAGATCACAGCCCTGGAAGGGAGAGGGGCAGAAGATGGATGCGGCCTGGAGCAGGGACATCACTGGATATCGCTGGCTTCCAGTGCAGGTAAGTGGCACATAATGGGCTAACATGCGATGCATACTAGCCCATTATGCTTTTACATTCCAGGGTAAAATAGAGGAAGTAAACCCCATCAGGGTTTACTTCCTCTTTAAGACGGTAGGGTCAATTTGGCGTAAACAACATGAAAGCATGAATCCATCCTGCCTTGTATCAACAGTTTAGACTGGTGGTGGTGGTGTGAGGGAATATTTTCTTGGCACACTTTGGGTCCCTTAGTACCAATTGAGCATCGTTTAAATGCCACGGCCTACCTGAGTATTGTTGCTGACCATGTCCATTCCTTTATGACTACAGTGTACCCATCTGGCTACTTCCAGCAGGATAATGCACCATGTCACAAAGCTCAAATCATCTCACCACTGGTTTCTTGAACATGACAATGAGGTCACTGTACTCCAATCGCCTCCACAGTCACCAGATCTCAATCCAATAGAGCACCTTTAGGATGTGGTGGAATGGGAGATTCGCATCATGGATGTGCAGCTGACAAATCTGCAGCAACTGCGTGATGCTATCATGTCAATGGACCAAAATCTCTGAGCAATGTATCTAACACATTGTTGAATCTATGCCATGAAGAATTAAGGCAGTTCTGAAGGCAAAGGGGGATGGATCGAATGCAGAATTCAATATTAGAAAATAAGCTATTCTAGTTTATATACAGTATGTGTTTGTTTGTATAGCCATTTTAAGCAATACTGTATATCATTAATTGAATTTATAAAACGGTGGTAAATATTCTCAGGAAACCATGGCTAATTTTGTTTGTTTCTAGAGGCATTACTTGATATGATGTTACAATTAATTGATTTTATGCAGTTGTGGACTAATATGTTAGTCCCTGACTTTATGTGAATGTATGTCTGTTTTTCTATTCTTGATAAAATTTCTGATAATCTTTTAAAGGTTTATATGTAGTATTAACTGTCTGGATGTGACCACTTAACGCCCAATTTCTCCTCTCTTTTCCCTTTACACATATGGTTGGCACTCCGTGACAATACACATTGGTGTCTTGTGAGCCTAGATTATATATTTTTTGTCAATACCGGCATTACTTGAAATAGTTTAATTATAAATGACTGTGTCTCAATACTTTTTACAAATGCATAGCATCAATAGTGTCTTTAAAAAGGAAAAGCAGAAATCATATTAAAAAATATTTCTTCCTTTGATAATTTTAAATAAAAAAAGGCTTAATGCTTACTTTCTGTTGTTTTCTTTTATTGTGCACAATTTGAGATATTGGACAATTTCGGGTTTGGCCCACAAAAAGCAGTCATGGCAGATCTCTCAGATTGTTTTGAACAATGGATCTGAACAGATGCTGCAGCTCTATATTATTGGCAGATGGTACGGCAGTCAGTTACAAGCAGCCTTTATACAGAGATCTGATAGAGTACTGCAAATGAGGAACCTGGCAACAAAGTAGTAATGCAAATATAAATTACAACCTTTAAAACATCTGATTCCTATGCTGATGTTAACTCCCTCAGCAATTAGTTGAGCACAACTATAAGACATGTTTTATTTATTTGTACGGAAGGGGTAGACAAACCCATTTAACCAGGTGAATACAAACAGACCCATAGGCCTTGACTGCTAGGTTGGTGACACTGTCATTGTTAGTGGCATACTGTTTATTAATTAATGTGATACCTAACAGTGGATTAGATCAGCAGTTATTATTAATCACTAAGGTTGGGTTCACATATATGCAAATTAGATGCATTTTTAACCGCATCCAATTCGCATAAAATGTGAGTGTGACCGGCTTTCAATGGAGCCGGTTCACACATGTCTGGGGTGGCTGCAGTGCAGTTTTGAAAAGGGCCCTGTGTTTTTTTTGGGTCCGGTTCAGGTGCGAATTCAGAGAGAAATTTGCACCTGAATTGCACGTCAACCGATGAGCAGAAAGGCACAGGACAAAGGACTGCAAACCGCAGCCGCATATACAGTATGTAAACCCAGCCTAAGCTACTGTCTTGTAGATATTTATGGAAAATAGGAGAGAGGTTAGCTCTTCAGAGAATTGGCACCAAACTTCCCCTGCAATATGTGTCATGTGAAAAAAATGTTGAGCAAAGGTCATATTAGGCCAAAGGAGAGACGAGAAAATAAATATATATAGTGTAGGGATCTACTGCCTTCTACTGTTTGATTTTGTACATAGCTTTTGTTTGTTAATTACCACAGAGTCAATTAGTTATAAACAGGCACTTCTTGTCCCTGCTAGCTAGGTCAGAAACTGTGATGTTATATAAAGGACAGTTTCCAGGAAGTAGATAGAGAATTGAGCCTCATGACCTTATACCAGGGTTTCTCATCCAGGGTTCCGTGGAACCCTAGGGTTCCTCCAGAGGCTGCTAGGGGTTCCTTGAGCAATGGTCAATTTCTACCTCTCAGATAAATTCCCACTGACATAATTGATCTTTTTAGCTATCTCTAAGGGGTAATTCTTCCCAATGACCACAAGTGTAAAGAGCATTCTTCCTACTGACCGTCACACTAATGTATCATAAGTTGTAGATTTTACATTTTTAGCAGGGGTTCCCTGAGACCAGAGAATTATTTCAAGGGTTCCTAGGTGTTGCAAAGGTTGAGAAAGGCTGCCTTATACACACAGAAGCTGCTGTTGTATTTCACCCAGGTCAGAAGCAGAAAGTATTAGGCAAGTATTCCTATGTTCTAATAGTTTAACTGCAGCTGCCCGTAGCTTTTTGAATATGTATGTAAATCCTTGTGATATATCTATCTTTGTTCTATTGTTATGATCTCACATACACCGTTCCAAATAACTAGGTCTGTGCTACTGTGCGTGTGGTGATTACCTACTAGTATATTAATAGGCAAACATGTTTATTGCAATAGAGTTTATATGTTATTTATATGTTATTATAGTTAATCCTCTCCCTTCTGGTCTGGGATTATATAGCTAGTTTTATATTAGGGCTAACCAGCATAGGCTAGAGCTAGGTTAGGCATCCTGCAGCCACTTCTGGTAGCTAGAAGTCTGGTTGCATGACAGATTAGAAACTACTAGGGACTAAGAGGCAGAGTATAAAAGTGACTCTGAGTTCCAGTGTCAGACTACAGTTTATGATGGTGTGAAGCTGCATTCCAGGCTTGTTGGATAATGGTTGGAGGATCTCCCTATCACCGTTGATCTTGTCTTAAGGTCTCCAACACAAAGACGGAAGCCCAATTAAAATCCTCAGGGGCCCCTGCAATTGAACTTTGGCACAACATTCATCTGAAGGTATCCTTATTAGTAATTACTATATTTATACCTAGGTAAATGTGCACAGTTCCACTGAGACTCTTGTTGGACCCTTTGATGATAATACCTTTTTGTACAATGGATGTATGTACTATTAGTATTTTTTTCTTAGAGCATTGTATTATTTTCATTCTGGTGTGCGCCTCTTTCACATAGTGAAGGAATTGGTTTACTTATTTACCTACAGGTTTAGCGCAATACCCTTTTTAAGGAGGGACACTTTTCATAACTACATTTGGAGGAACCGCTGAGATCGAACTGTGATTAAAGTGGTTGTCAACCCTGGACAACCACTTTAACCTACAGGTAAGCCTATAATAAGGTTTAACTGTAGGTTCCCTGCATATCTCCTAAACCTGCATGGTTTAGAAGATATACAGTGTGCTGTGATGTGCCGATGTCATCGGGCACATGCGCAGTGAAGAAACGGCCTCTGTGCCATTTCTTCACTGAGATCGTGCCGTGATTGGCGGCTCCCGCAGGCATGCGCGGGAGTGACGTCACGAGACTCCGCCCAGTCACAGAGCAGGAGTTTGCGGCCCCAGAAGGAAGAGGGGCGGAAGATGGACGCAGCCTGGTGCTGGGACATTGCGGGCTTCCAATGCAGGTAAGTGCTACATAATGGGCTAATATGCAATGCATACTAGCCCATTATGCTTTTGCATTGCAGGTTAATAAAGAGGAAGTAAAATCCATCAGGGTTTACTTCCTCTTTAACAGTAGTGTGGAGGAGAAATATAATCCAGAGCAGTGTCTACAACCAGTTTCTAAAGGGTTTAATCTATTCCTTGATGCAGTGTTAGATGTAGACTCTACTTTCCCATGGCTTCATGTAAAAGAAGAACTCATGTCATCTAGCTATTCTCACAGGATAGGCATTGATAGTGATCACTGTAGTGACAATGCAAGTGGTACTTTAGCCAAACTGACTGAAATTTTAGCAAAGTTTATATGAAGCACATTACAGGAACTTAAACGTGTTTTCTGGTAATGTTCCTGTGTCTCAAAGAGAGGAATGTTTTGAAGTCTGGAAAGAGCACATTCTCCAATGTCTAAGGGTGTGGCTCTGTTGAGAAGAAGTAAGTAACAGAGTGTCAGTGAAAGTTTGTGGTATCCAGATGTGGAATTGATCTGCCTGTATTAAGACACTATTATTAAGGCACGGAGGCCGCTTCTTCACTGTGCATGTGCCCAATGACGTGGGCACATGCAAGAACACTGCATATCTCCTAAACTGTGCAGGTTTGGGAGATATGCAGGGAACCTACAGGTAAGCCTTATTATAGGCTTACCTGTAGGTTAATGAGGTGGTTGGTGAGATTAAAGTGGTTGATGAGCATATTTTATGTTAAGGGGCACACTGATGGGCACATTTTATGTTACGGGGCACTCTGATGGGAATATTTAATGTTAAGGGGCACACTAATGGGCACATTTTATGTTAAGGGGCATGCTGATGGACACATTTTATGTGAAGGGGCATGCTGATGGGCACATTTTGTTGTGCCCATCAGCGTGCCCCTTCACATAAAATGTACCCATCAGAGTGCCCCTTAACATTAAATATGCCCATTAGAGTGCCCCTTAACATAAAATGTGCCCATCAGCATGCCCCTTATTTTATGTTAAGGTTCACTCTGATGGGCACATTTTATGTTAAGGGGCATGTTTAAGGGCACATTATATGTTAATGGGCACAACAAAACTTGCCCACTAGAACGCCCCTTAACGTAAATGTACCCATCAGAATGTCCCTTAACATAAAATATGGGGCATGCTGATGGGTACATTTTATATTAAAGGGGCGTGTTGATGGGCACATTTTATGTTAAGGGGGCACACTGATGGGCACATATGTTAGTGGGGGCACACTGATGGGCACATATTATGTTAAGGGGGCATGCTGATGGGCACATACTATGTTAAGGGGGCATTCTCATCGGGACAAATGATGTGATGGGGACACCAGATGTATAGGGGCACTCTGATGGGAACACCCGATGAAAGGTGACACTGTGATGGGGACGCCTCATGTAAAGGGGCACTTTGATGGGGGCATCTGATGTAAGGGGTACTCTGATGGGAACACCTGATGTATGGTGGCACTGTGATAGGGACACCTAATGTAAAGATGCACTCTGATGGGCACACCTAATGTAAAGGAGTACTCTGATGGACACACCTGATGTGATGGAGAAACCTGATGTAAAGGGACACTGTGATGATGGCACCTAATGTAAGGGGGCACTCTGATGGGAACAATTGATGTAAGGGGGCACACTGATGGGAGACACCAGATGTAAGGGGGCCTTCTGATGAAGAAACCTGATGTAAGAGGGCACTCTGATGGGAAAACCTGATGTAAGAGGGCACTCTGATGGGGACACCTGATATTAAAAGATACCCTGATGGTGGCAACTGATTTATGGAGCTAGTCTGATGGAGGCACCTGATGTAAGGGGGAACACTATTGGGGACAATTACATTTACAGAGTATTACCAGAGTGTGTGGAGGAAACAGTAAGAAAAACCAGACCTCCTTGAATTTTAATTCACTACCCCTGCCATAGGAGGTGGACCAGAAGCTGTGTCAGACATGTCCGCCTATCCTGTGGCATTGAGGGAACTGGTCCATAAATTCACAGTGGATGATCAGGAGTCAAAAATCTGACACCCATATTGGACCTCTGTATAGGGCAATGAGTGCCAAAGACCAAGAGATTGGGAGAAGTTTAAGATAGACAAAGGACTGTTTTGTCTTGCGGTATTATATCATGACCACCCTAGGAGACAACAACTGGTTCTCCCATAATGTTTTAATTTAGTCTGTATAGATTTTCTTTGCATTCAAAATGGTTCAAGAGGAATTGGAAATGTACTGGTGGTGACCCACTACTTTACCCCATACCCCCAAGCATTTCCTACCCAGGATCAAAGGGCAGTTAAGTCATGGGAGTGCTTTGGGAGAGGTATGTCATCCAGTATGGCCTATCCCACAGGCTACACTTAGATCAGGGCAGAGAGTCTTTTAGAAGATCCTAGGCAAATGTCAATATTCTGAATGAGATGAATGAATGAATGAAGATGAATACCTTCCATCTAGTGCTATTCAGATCTGGCAATCTAATAGTCAGGTCAAGACTTTGCTTTTGTTACATTTGTTTCCAGCTACTTTGAACTAAATTGGTTGTCAGGAAGCATAACAGTGATCCTCTGACCAATACCAAGATAGTGGAATATCCTTAACAAATATGCGTGTCCAGCACGGTTACTACACAAGTGCTGTATGTTATGTTCATAAAACAAAATAGGCATAAACCTCCTCAAGCCTTGTCATCAAAGACAATAGGCTTTCCCCAAAATCCATGGGCCAAACTGCATAAATATTGTACAAAATGTTTCCATTTCAAAATATGACTGAGTGAGGCTCAGCTGTTTGCAAAGCTCCCACCATCCAGCAAGTAATCAACAATAAGATACACCATTTCCTAGCAAATACCAGAATTGCCAGTATTGAAGTCTGAGCCAGGGTGTCATGACGCATTTCAAAATTTAATGAGAGAAGATACTGTATACATATGTATTCATGCCCCAGTATGTATTTTATGTTAATAAAAATAATGCCGCAAGTATTTATAATGGAATAAACTTCAAGGCATTTAGTGTAAAGTTTTAGGATAAATCATGATCACGATGTTGAATGTTCATATCATAAATGTTTTCTGTATTCATTAGGAATTATTTATGCAGAAATATTGCTAGCATCTTTGCCCACCTCCAGGCATGCAAGTCAGTGTATTTCAAGAGGAATAAGAAGAAACTGAGTGTATGGAGAAGAGAAAATGTCTTGCCTGCAGCCACTGGAGGTTCTGGACTAGAATCTTCTTACAAAATAATATTGTTCCAGCATAACAAGATAGCATGTGAATATTTAATCTTTCATGATTGCTTAATTTTGCCGTTTAAGGCATACAAGCACATAAACTGTGCATGCCCAGAGAGAAGCAGGAATAAATGAGGTTGTTTGAAATTGGAACTCGCAGTAAATATTTGATCTTATTTATACGACAACCTCTATCAATTAAAAAAAAGAGAAAATCAATCACTGGCTAATTAATGAGATGAAAAACAAAGTTATGTTTTGTCTTGTAAAACAAATCATGCACAGCAACATATTGCAAAGCAGATTAAAGCAATGCAAAAATATATTTTCCTTTGAAAGTTCTTGCCACCCGTTCCTTTATCTAAGATACAAACTAACGATATGGCCAATGCTATTTTTGGGGGCCCAGAATGATTTTAAATCTTTTATAGCAATCATAAAATTGAGAAAGATAGTGACAAATAATGCCTGCTTCTGTATTAGAGAGCTTTAGGGAATTGCTTGGATGTCACTGCTTCCGCCTACAGACTTAGGAACAACCTTGTGAGTTGGATGTGATGGAAAGAGTCCGCTCAGGCAAAGTTCTATGTAAATGATGCATGAATAGCAAGTGCAGTAACATGTATCAACCGATCAGTAATTATCTTTCATTATTCTAAATGTTTCAAACTGACATAACATGAAAGTTGATTGATAGCATGGCTTAATGCACTTTGCACTGTCTTAATAAATAAACTTGTATAAGTAATATTGCCATAAGCGTGAAATAACTTATGCATATTTAGACTTCTATTTAATGTATATCAAGTATGATGAAGGATATGTATAAGTGTATTATGCTGCATGATTGCTTTAAAGCCTGTTCACATTTTGTCAGTAAAAACCACAGGTCAAATAGATCTGCGGTCTTCAAAGTGCAGTTTGAGCGCAGTAAAGGTGTCTGAGGCTCCATTCACACTAGTGCGTTTTTTGATGCATTTTGCAGTTTGCAGGAATTTTTTTTAACATGGGTTCCTATGGAGCATGTTCACATCAATGCTTTTTGTGCCTCTGCCTTTTTGGAAAGGGTCGGGGACTTTTTTTCATGATAGAAGCAGTGTTTTGCATGTAATAGACTTCAATGGGCAAGCATGAAAAATGCAAGTGCTGCATTTTTACAGCGTTTTTGCCGTGTTTTGCATTTTAAATCTGCCTAGTGAGAAAATTTAACAAAAAATAAAATATTTAAAAAAAATTAAATATAAAAAAATGCAAAACGTGGTAAAAACGCTGTAAAAAATGCGGAAAGCACAGCAAAAAGTTCTGAAAAAACGCTGAAAAGCAAAATGCATTGATGTGAATGGAGCCTTAAAGACGATGCCTATGATTGCACCTTTGTAAAGCATGCCCAAATTCCTGAAGGATATTGGGAATGTTCTGTCCAAGTGCATTGTATATAACAACATCGATTTAAACTGAACTGTTGAATAAAATGGCCTGGTCCTTACAGGTGAAGTTATCACGTAGTGCACTGCAGAATAAACTGTACAGGTGTAAACAGGCTCTTATACTGTAATTAAAGTGTTACTAGACCCACAACAGTAAAATCTGTCTGTATTTGCAGCATAGCATGCTTGTTATACTCACTGTAGAATTTAAGAGGTTAATCCTCAGCATTGTGTAAAAAAAAGGCTGTTTTATCCTGTATGCATAGATTCTTCCCTCCTGCACTGTCAATCTGGGCAAGTCCATATAACACACAGCCGGGTGGTAAAGCTGCACAGGCTCAGTTATGTCTCTTATGTTGGATAGAACATTTCCTGTTTCAGTTGAACTGTTCAGGTCACATGATATTGACATCACACATGTGGGCGTGTAGACAGGCTGTAGTGGAAAACGACTTCTACTTGAACACACAGCTATGGACAAACTGTGCAGGTTATCAGGAAACCATGGTATACAGATCATCCCAAAAAGTATATAGTGGCAGTATTTTAATGTAAAAAGAAGATTTATAAGCTGTGGGAGCTGTGGGTACTGTGTGGGGGGCAGATGAACTATTTTCATATTACTGGGTTATTCTCTCTGTTCATTCCTGAAAGCGCACATATATTTAACCTCTTCAGCCCCGGAAGGTTTTACCCCCTTTCTGACCAAGCCCTTTGTTTGCGATATGGCACTGCACTGCTTTAACTGACAATTGCGCGGTCGTGCAACATTGTACCCAAATAAAATTACTGTTCTTTTTTTCCCACAAATAGAGCTTTCTTTTGGTGGTATTTGATCACCTCTGCGGTTTTTATTTTTTGTGCTGTAAACAAAAAAAGGCAGACAATTTTGAAAAAAAAAACAATATTTTTTACTTTCGGCTATAAAACATATCCAATAAGAAAATGCAAAAAATCGAATGTCTTCATTCATTTACATTCATTTAGGTCAATAGGTATTCTGCTATATATTTTTGGTAAAAAAAAATCCCAATAAGCGTATATTGATTGGTTTGCGCAAAAGTTATAGTGTCTACAAACTATGGGATGGATTTATGGACTTTTTTTTATTGTCTTTACTAGTAATGGCGACGATCAGCAATTTTTAGTGGGACTACGACATTCCGGAGGACAAATATGACACTAAGTGACACTTTTGGGGACCAGTGACACCAATACAGTGCACTGTCACTGTTTAAATGACACTGACCAGGAAGGGGTTAACATCGGGGGCGATCAAAGGGTTAAGTGTGCTCCTAGGGAATGCTTTCTAACTGTGTGGGGGGATGCTGTGACTGGAGGAAAACAGAGATCTGTGTTTCTGCTTAGCAGAAACACAAGATCTTTATTTTCCTCCCTCACAAAACGGCGGTCTGCCTTGTTTACATGCGCAGACCACCGTTCTGCCTCTCCTGTGAATGATCGCGGATGGCCGGTGGCCATCATGGTCGCTGGACCCACTGATTGGCTCACTCCCAATCACAGTGGGAGTGGGTCACCGGCGGCGCGCGCATCCCAGACCTTGTGACAAAATCACATACAGATACGTGATTTTGCACAGCCGGGCTGCCCTGCCACAGTGTATATGCGTTAGGTGGCCCGGAAGTGGTTAAGGTTGTTGTTCAGATATGTATAATGACAATTGTAAGAATTTGAGCAGCTTACATACTAAATCAAAAACCATAGTCACCCTTTTAAATATAAGCAGGCAGGTACTGTATGAGTTGACTAGAGGTTAAAGCTGAACTCCAGAAATAAGCCACTTTGTAAAAAGTGCAGGCACACAATTAAGTTAAGTCCAAGAAGGTGCATGACATCTCCTGAACATATATCTATTATTTATATTTGACTGGTTTATGGCTCTGCTGGAGCATACACTGACAATCGAGGCTGTGAGAGGGGTGAGAGAGGCACACAGAGCAGCTGTGCCCACCCTCCCCTCTGCTTCCCATTCAGAAAAGCTTTTGTTTTTTGTGAATGATTTCACATAATACAAAGGCTTCTGTGATTGAGCAGGATACTCCAGTCCAGGTGCTCAGATTCAGAGTTTTCCAATCTCCCAAGAGAAAATCAATGATATTCAAGAAATATGAAAACGGTACTCTGGAAATGCTTGTGACTAGGTTTATTGTGCAATGACCATGTACAAACGCTGACGCGTTTCGGCAGTAACACCTTATTCACAGCTCAATACTAATACTGAAATGACATTCTTATATACACATTAGCTATGCAAAAGACTTAAACATGTGATTGGTCATGTGAGATGCTCCTATCCAATCTAGTGTTAGAGAAAAAGATTGATCTTAATTGCTGCAGGTGTATGTCACCCTGTAGGAGCAGAGATAAAAATAAGTATATGTTCAAAGAAAGAAGAATTCTTTAAAAACAGTTTCTTTGGTTTACTAGTAAAAAGATTCAGTTTAAAAGAGGATCAGGACTGTACAGATAGGAAAGAAAAGAAAAAAAACAAAACGTTACTGCCGAAACGCGTCAGTAGGTTTGTACATGGTCATTGCACAATAAACCGAATTGCAAGCATTTCTGGAGTGCCGCTTCATATTTTTTGAATATCATTGAAGATGCTTAGACCTTTAGCATCAGCGTCGGACTCCCAGAAATACATTATAGCCATCTTCCGGGAGTGCAATAAAACTATCAGATGTAAAAGAGATAGGCCCAGGAGATGTCATGCAGCTCCTTGGACTTAACTCACAGTGTGCCATACAAAGGAGCTGAATTCCTGGAATATAGCTTTAAATAAGATGCAATCATGACAAACATGCATTGCCAGTTTGTCTTTCTTAATTAATTTTCAATAAATAGAAAAATTAAATTTTAACACTTCTGTAAAACACTATAGAACATGATTTTGTCCTGCTCTATGATAAATTAGGTATTTTGCTGAAGGAGATATTTGCATGACCTTAGAAAACTTCACATGCACATGGTACCCTGCCAGGAATTAGTGCCCAGTGCACTTCCATCATTGAATGTGACACTAGTGGACAGACTCACCAAAGGCCTCCAGTGCAAGACCAATTCAATTATTAGCCAGATAGAAGTATGCCATGTCATGTGGCATGACATTGGGAAGTGTCCCAGCACCCATCTGTCCCACATCTAGTATAAATAAGCTTCTAAATCTCAAAGGGCCCTTGTGTGTCTGCAGAGTCTGCACATATGGTATGTCAGCCCCTTGAGTATGAATAAATTACCTTGGAGCGTGAGCCATTTCACATGTAAATCAGGCCCCTTGTGTGTCCACTACAGGAACTGGGGCAAATGTTTTGCTGTAGACTTGCTGGAGCACACAAGGAATATGAAATGCAACTGTTTGATGATGGAAGTAGGCTTGTTCAACCAGTTCAAAGGACAATGATAATGTGCAAAGTGCAAAAACCCAAGTAAACCAATCCAATTTCTGTTTGCCGTAGATCAGTGAAGATTTTTTGACTGGTTGCTACAATGTGCAGTCACTAGATGCAATGTTCTTGTTTTAGGAAGCATTGGCAGACTAGAAAAAGATGATCTCTAAGAAGCTTCTTGGCTACTGCCATGGATATTGCTCTTTGCCTTATTAACCACTTCAGCCCCGGAAGGATTTCCCACTTTAGGACCAGAGCACTTTTTGCGATTCGGCACTGCGTCACTTTAGCTGACAATTGCGCGGTCATGCGACGTTGTACCCAAACAAAATTTACGTTCTTTTTTTCCCGACATATAGAGCTTTCTTTTGGTGGTATTTGATCACCTCTGCGTCATTTCTGATCGCCGCTATAAACAAAAGAAGAGCGACAATTTTGCAAAAAAAAAAAAAATAATTTCTTACTTTTTGCTAAAACACAAATCAAAAAAAAATATATAATTTTTTTTTTTCCGTCGGTTTTGACCGATTTGTATTCTTCCTCATATTTTTGGTAAAAAAAATCGTAATCAGTGTTTATCGATTGGTTTGCGCAAAAGGTGCCGTGTTTACGGATGATGTGAATTCATTTCTGGGGTTTTTATTTATTTTTATTTTTTTTACTAGTAATGGCGGCGATCTGCAATTTTCAGCGGTACTGCGATATTGCGGTGGACATGTCGGACCATTTTGACACTTTTTTGGGACCATTGGCATTTATACCTCGATCAGTGCTATAAAAATGCACTAATTACTGTGTAAATGCCATTGGCAGTGAAGGGGTTAACCTGCAGGGGTGCTCTAAGGGTTAACTGTGTTCCCTGGGCATGTTCTAACTGTGTGTGGGCTGCCCTGGCTGGGGGAAGGGAGTGAGCACAGCTTCCATATACAGGAAGCCTGTGATCACAGCCCCCTCTAACAGAACGGAGATCCGTGTTTACTTACACGGACCTCCGTTCTCTCACTGCGGGGGGGGGGGTCATATAGCGGTTTGCGATATCGAGCCACTTTGTCGCCGTCAGACTGCAGTCGGCGATCAGCAAGTGGTTAAATAAGATAGAAAGAGGCCCGTTGCAAGAAACATAATTATATCATAATTAACCAGATTTTATTGGCAACTCTAATTCTATTATGTTTAAAGGAAGTATAGAAGTTGCCTTTAAACAAGAGAGGAGAACAGGACTTCTGACCTCACTCTGAGTTTCCTAATCTATATGCTTGTTAAAGGTCAATGTCTCTACTAACTATTGAAGTACTGTAAATGAAAAGAAAGGGTAGCGCCCCTGTAAGAGAACCTGCTTAATAAGTCACAATTTAACTACTTCCTTACTGGGCACTTAAACCCCCCTCCTGCCCGGACCAATTTTCAGTTTTCAGCACTGTCGCACTTTGAATGACAATTGCGCGGCTGTGCGACTTTGTACCCAAACAAAATTGGCGTCCTTTTTTTCCCACAAATAGAGCTTTCTTTTGGTGGTATTTGATCCCGTCTGCGTCATTTCTGATCGCAGCTATAAACAAAAAAAGAGCGACAATTTTAAAAAAAGAACAATATTTTTTACTTTTTGCTATAATAAATATCCAAAAATAAAAAATAAAAAAACAAATTTATTCATCAGTTAAGGCCGATATATATTCTTCCTCATATTTTTGGTAAAAAAAATTGAAATTGGCGTTTATTGATTGGGTTGCGCAAAAGTTATAGCGACTACAAACTATGGACATTGATTTATGGCGTTTTTATTATTTTTTTTTTTTCTGGTAATGGCATTTATAAAGCGATCAGAAATTGAAATGTCGACTGATTACTGTATAAATGTCATTGGCAGTGAAGGGGTTAACTTGCAGGGGGCAGTGAAGGGATTAAAAGTGTTCCCTGGGTGTGTTCTAACTTGTTCTAACTGTGGGGGGGGGGGGGTTGTCAGGGGCATGACAGAGCTAACTGATCCCAGTGAAAGGGATCAGTAGATCTGGCATGCCCCCCCTCACAGAACAGGGAACCGCCATGTTTACTTCGGCGGTTCCCCGTTCCTCCTCTCTGTAAGGAGATCGTGGGTCCAGCGCGAGCCTAATGGGAGGACATCTATTGACGGCCTCCCAGCATTTTAGGGCCGTGCTGTAGCCGTCATTCGTCTATGGCGCGGTCGGGAAGTGGTTAAAGCCATATTAAAGTCTCTCTTTTTTTTTTAATAACAAACATGTTATACATACCTTCTTTATGCAGCGATTTTGTACAGAGCAGCCCTGATCCTCGACTCCTCAGGTCCCCCGCCAGCACTCCTGGCTCCTCCTGTTCTCCAAGTGCCCTTAAAGCAAGCCGCTTGCTATGGGGGCACGCATGCATGCTTGCTCCCAAGCCCTGCTCTGTGTGTCTATAAAACACACAGAGCAGGGCTTTGCCCTGCCCCATCCCCACTCCCTCCTCATTGGCTGTGACTGACAGCAGCAGCAGCTCCTGCTGCTGTCTCTCATCCAATGAGAAGGCACAGACCTGGGAAAGCAGTTGCTTTCATGCACATTGCTGGATCGCTCAGGTAAGTATTGTGGGGGGGAGGGGAGCTGCATACTGCAGGTTTTTTACCTTAGTGCATAGAAAGTATAAAGATAAAAAAAACCTTCAGCTCTTAGAACAACTTTAAAATAAAGGTAAAAGTGACAAGCTTACAATTCATTCTATCACACGTATTGTCATTTGTCAAAAGTTTACATTCACAGAATGCATTGTCAAGTAATAAGTACAGTGACCCATTCAATCTGCCAGTAATAAAAGAGCTTTCCAAAACATATCAATTTTATGCCTTTATTAGGGTCCTTTCACATGAGCAAACCATTCAGGTTCGCCTGTCAGTTTTTCAGGCGCATCCGAATGGACGCTCCATTGTCCTCTATGGATCGACGAATGTCAGCGATGACATGTCCGCTGACATTCAATCCGCTCTGATCCGCTAAATACAGATGGATGGAAACCCTATTATCCATCCGTCTGGCGGATCGGATCGGATGAAAACGGACAGGGGGTCCGTGTTCATCCGATCCCCCATAGAGGAGAGCGGAGCTCTGACAGGTCCGTTTCTGTATGGAGTGCAGAGACAGTCTTGTCATCCGTCGGCTCAGCAGGGATCAACGGATGGAGCCCATCCGCTGGTGTGAAAGGACCCTTAGATGTCTGGAGAAGGAACAGCTCACCTGATCTCATTACTAGGTTTTAAGATCACCATGGCTACTTGTGCTCTGTGTTTGGAGTCCACAAGTTTTTTTAGGGAACAAGCAGCAGTTTAGGATTAGCCAAGTGAATCCACATGAACAGAGAGTAGTAGCATTGTACTCTAAAAACCATACTGAAACGTGTAATGCCAGATTATGACAGATTTTAAATCAGAGCACTGCCTCCTCTTAATGTGGAACTTTATTCAGAAAATTAAGTCCTGCTAGATCACATTTCCGGCTGGCCCCTTTTGCAGGTATTGCTATGTAAAACATTAAAAATAAGTGCATATACTGTTTAAAATCTAATAATACACTGCCTCACCCTGCTCTGCACATGCTCAGTTGCTGTCTACTTTTAGACATTTTAGAAGATTGTAGAGGCTGATCTGCTGACAGCCTTAAAGCGGAGTTCCGGCCGAAATATGACTTTTAAGATAAAAACACCCCTAGAATACTCATTCCTCGTGCAATGTAACAAAGGTATGCTGTAAACTATGTCCAGTTTTCTATTTGTGCTGCATTGTTTTCTTACTTTGTGAAGTTCCTGTACAGCACTGCCATCTCCAGTGTGGGCATGTGAAGCTGCAGTGTCCTTCTTCCTGGATTCCGTGCATTCTGGCTACCCAGCATGCACCTGTCGATCTCGCGCATGTGCAGTACGGTGCAATCTTGGTCAGCTTGACATGGCACAGCCACGCCAAATTGACCAAGATTTTCCATAGTCGGCAATGTTAAATGTTACTGGAGCCGTGCCATGCCAAGCTGACCAAGATTTTCCATATACGCCAATGTTAAATGTAATGGGAGGAGTGCCATGCCATGCCAAGATCTCCCAGGAGCCAATGCAAAACCGGAAATTACGGAGGAGGAATTAAAAGTAGATATAGGCATAAATTAGGTAAGTGAACAGAAAAAATAAATAAATTGCCAATTAATTTTAAGGATGGCCATTAGTGCTGCATGGTGAGAAGTGAAAAAAGTGCATGGAACTCTGTTTTAAAGCAGAATTAATCCCTCCTATCCTTTACAGCCAAGGAAGCTGCTTCTGTTTGATCTGCGGCTGCCATGGTGCTGCACATGTGATCAGCTTGTAGGTTATATTCCCAAAGCTTAATTGAACAAGCGGGGTGATTGGCTTCTATGCAGAAGTGAGCCTGATTTTGCTTTAGTAAAAAAATAAATAAAAAAACAAATAAAAAAAAAAACAACAATAGTTAGCAATCCTGGCATTCCAAGAATGTAACTGTTTTTGAAACCATGAAATGGATTGGTTTAGTTCTACTTTATGATTTACTACTGGTGCTCTGGGCTTCAGCAAAATGGCAGCCTCTAGCAAGGTGAAACAGGAGCAAAGCTGGAGCCAATTTACAGCACATGCTAATTTCGGTAGCATAATTATTTATGTGGAATGTATGCTCCTTTCCAAAGAACATTATTTGTTATCAAGTTGTTGAGGGGAAAGTTCCGCTTTAATCATATATTGAGTTGAGCGAACCCGTGGATGTTCGGGTTCGGTGGGTTCGGCCGAACTTCAGAAAAAAGTCTGGGTTCGGTACCGAACTTCACCCGAACTTTACCCCAAATCCCGAACCCCATTGAATTCAATGGGGACCCGAACTTTTCGGCACAAAAATGACTGTAAAAGAGTCCTGGAAAGTGCTAGAGGGCTGCAAAATGCTTTTAGAACAATAATTACAGCAACAGCAGGAACCTGACCCTATAGAACTAGGAGATGATTTTAGAACAATAATCTGTCCCTCTAAGCAGAAGACTCTACCTAGTCTAATCAGATCTTTTGTAATGCAGAATGAGATCTGCAATCTGTCCCTAAAAGCAGTAGTAGTAGTAATCTCTACCTATCTATCTATCTGCAATCTGTCTCTCACAGCGCCGGCAGCATCCTCTCCCTACACTACCCAGAGAGCATGTGACATGCAGCACTGTGACTCCAGCCTCATATAGAGGCTGGGTCACATGATGCACTGGCCAATCACAGCCATGCCAGTAGGCATGGCTGTGATGGCTTCTAGGGAAAACCAGTGAAACGCTTGTTGATTGGCTGCCCTGCAGCTATTCAACATGCGTGATCAAATACCCGAACCCAGAACTCGAACCCAAACTTTTTTTCAAATGTCGGGTTTGCTCAACTCTAATCATATAATATAAATGAAAGCAGAGTTCCACCCAGTTAAAAGTCAGCAGCTACAAAAAGTGGAGCTGCTGGCTTTTAACAATTGGAAACTCACCTGTCCCTCGCTCCAGCGATGTGGTCGCCCGAGGGCTCACTCTTCTCTCCCTCCCCTCGGCAGCACCGGCATCACAAGCGTGGGCACCCGGCTTTAGCTTCAAAGCCAGGCGGCACTGTGCATGCGTGACTCGCGCTGCACCATGTGAATGGCCGGTGTATCTTCTGGGACCTGTGACGTGTCCCAGAAGATCGCAGAGAGGGAGGGGGGAAGTGAACTTCCTTCAGGAGCCGCGGCTCTAGGATAGGAAGTGGACCTAGGACCCTGTGAAAACAGGGTCCCCGGTCCCCCCCCCCCCAAAAAAATGACATGCCAATTGTGGCAGTCAGGGGGTTACCTTCCCTTAAAGCGGAAATTCCACTTTTGGGTGGAACTCCGCTTTAAGCCAAAGTATTAAAAATAATATCAACTAGCTGTCTGGGAGGTAAGCAATGGCAACATTCATATTTCTCTAAAGACATGTTTCTTTTAACATAAAATGCATATAACATTTTATACAACTATATATGGGAAACTCCATATATCTGCACAGAAAAAAATTGAGAATTATGCTTAAAATTTGGGCTAAGGGAAATTAACAAGCCCTTATTTTTCCATGGGATCATTGGATAGAAAATCAGACACAGGTTTGAAAACATGCACTGACTTATTTAGCATTGTTATAAGCTTCTGAAGCCGTCTTATGTTATTGTGCATGGTGAGCTGTGCCTCCATTCTGGAAACTACCCTCACATGGAAGCCTTTTCCACATACTGCTAAAGTGGGAAGCACCGTGAAGCAGAATAGGATAATAAAATCGATGATCTGCTTCTATTGTTAGTAGTCACCGCACTAATTGATATTAATGGGCATTCTGTATTTTGCCATGCTATAATGTTGAAGTAATGCTTTTCTATACAATTATATCATAAAGATAGTTGCCTTTTTTAAGGTTTTGCACATAATGACGATCAGTGGGAAATTCCATCTCCAAGGACAGAATGAAGAGGCAGTGAGAAAAGAGTTTGGGAAACAGAAATCATGTAATATTCATTCAGAGTCTTGTGGTAAACACGATTGCTATGTGACTATAAAAAAAACTTTGAATCTAATCACATTCCATTGTGCCCTGTAATGCCTTGTGACAAGAATCTTCCCTGCCTATTATTAAAATTCTACACGCTGCTTTCTGCCACATCTCTCTCTGGCAGTCTGTGCCATAACCTAATTAGTTTTTGTGGTTGTTCTATCTTTGTATAGCTCATTCCAAATAATGCATTCCATTCTTATCAGAAGAAAACGACATATTTTGATTTTCACATTATTTGTTCTCTATCTTATTATAAGGCAGGACTGTTTGCTGGAGTACTGCTATACAAATGATAGGCTTTTAAAATATAAGGGTTCAGTGCCGGACATTTTAAAACTTTATCGTTTCTATAAGGTCTATCTGTCTTCCATAAGGAGACAGGATTGGTATACTAATTATATAAATATGCTATATTTATATATGTTGTATATATTGTGACAAACAGCCCCTGTCAGTTAATAATAGAGTATATCTGCCACATAGAATCTTGAGATTCTTAAAGCGGAGTTCCGCCCACATACATTTTTTTTTTCTGGCATCCACCTAGTTAGCATTCATTACATAAATAAAGTAATTGATAGCTTTAGTTTTCCTATTTATTTTGTACTTACATTGCTGTTTTTTTTCCTTACTGGGAGTTCCCATCTTAGCTGTGGACATGAGAAGCCCACTCGCACCCTCCTCGAGTCTCTTCCTGGATAAGGTGCATGCTGGGTAACCAGCATGCACCTCTCAATCTCGAGTGTATGTCTCATTGCCATAACAATGGGCAGCGACGGAGGAAGGTCCTGCCCCGTTGTTATGGCAACATAGATAACATGTCTCTCTCCCACAAAATTGCATCATTTCCTGTCTGGAAATAATGTGATTTTAAAGCTCAGGGATGCCCACTGACTCATGGGAAATGATGACTCACATCTACCATGAGCCCAGGCGAGGCAGGAAGTGATGTGGAGTGCCACGGATCAGGAAGTGGAAGATTACACGGACCACATAGCAACAGGGCACTTAGGGTGAGTATATATATATTTTTTTCTCCAAAGGCGATTCATCATGCATAGAGGATTTGAAATATATAAAGATGTATTTGTGGGTGGAACTCCGCTTTAAGGTAAATGGGTGGCAGTGAGAGGCATGTAGGCAGCAAAGGGTTAAGCACTGGCCACACCTTGCTCCCCACCTGGGGTATAATGTTGCCTTACCTGGGTTTAATCAGTGATGATGGTGAGAGAGGAGAAGCAGGCTGTGAGGGAACATACCTGCAGGACTGGTACATGAGGGTACCTCATACACACGGGCATTTTTTGCAGCTCTCCGTGTTATTCAATGGCCCCATAAAAACACCAACGTTTATAAGCTGTAGATGGTGTCTGCGTTATTAAGCTGTAAATCGGCATCAGGACCCGTGCGTCCCGAGGCTGTAGCGTAACGTTCACTAACGTTCATTGACGCCATAGCGACATTAACCGGCATTTTTAGCCCCGGCGGTTTCTGGTTAAAAAAATAGCAGAGGAATGTTTTTTTTTTAAAAATGCCTATTGACGCCAATGCTCACTAACGCTCATTAACGCCAATGAAAAACGCAGACAAAAATGCAGATGTTTGCCTGATGTCGGTCCTGACATTTTGCTACTACGCCCGTGTGTATGAGACCTTAGCCAGGAGGCTTATATTCCTTTGATGGACTTTTGTTTTGGACTATGTTTTCTACCCCTGTTCGGGAAGCCTTTCTGTTTGCTTTATTTGCTGACCAAATAAACATAGGCAGGAAGCCCCTAACCTTGCATAAGGCTGGATTACCTTTCAATCATCAACCGTAAACAACTGAAATACTCACCTCTACCAAGTATTTTGTGACATCAAATCTAAATGATTCTTAAAATGTTGTTTTGTTTTTTCATGCCATAGGTAAATGTCATTTAAATTTAGCACACCTAGTACAGCCAGCAAAAGCTATACTCTGGATAATGAGATAAGGTACAGAGGATGGTGCTGCAATGTTTGTAATATGTGGACTTATTTAGCTGTCTGAGGTTAATATATGCTTATTTAAAGCCTATACAGATCACGTGTACATCCTACAAGCACGCAGCAGCAATATGACAGCCTGTATCATTAGTTCAAAGGTATTTGGTTTTGCAGCATGTGCCCACTCATTCTAATGAGCACCTCCTGACCATTTTTGACATTGGCTAGTCTTGGTGCTTACACAATACTGTAAATGATGGTTGCTGCTAATTTGACTGCTGGAACTAGACTAAAATTACAACCAATGATTTCACTATACAAGGTAAAACGAATGTGCTGCAATGGGAAAATCCAGGCAATACATGAACTAAATAATATAAGAGGAACTGCTGCTACCACCAAACAAGTACTCAAACACTTGAAAAGGCAAATAGTATTAAAAAACAAGTGGTGCACTGTTCTAAATGATAAATGATAAACATTAAACAATCAAATAATTCAATGATCTTCTTGCTACGTGCGACAAATAGTAAATAATCAAAAACATATAATAAAAATAATATTCATGAAATATTATTTAGACTGTCAATGATATACCGTATATACTCGAGTATAAGCCGTCTCGAATATAAGCCGAGGCACCTAATTTTACCACAAAAAACTGGGAAAAGTTATTGACCCGAGTATAAGCCTAGGGTGGCAAATGCAGCAGCCAGAACACAGGAATTGTAGCCAGAACTCAGGGATTGTAGCCAGGACACAGAGACTATAGCCAGAACACAGGTATTGTAGCCAGGACACAGGGATTTTATACAGGACACAGAGACTGTAGCCAGAACGACACAAGACCGA
>BLSH010518486.1:488136-506137 GCA_018402905.1 Glandirana rugosa | reverse complement strand
AAATCTTCTTTTTATATCAAAATATTGCTGCTATATACCTTTTTTTCATCTGTATATTGCAGTCAGGTGATAAACTGCAAAGAGCCAGGGCTTCCACAATGTTCATATAGGCGGAGATTTCACTCTCTGATGATGTAACTTCCTTTGCATCAGTAACCCTTCACCCACAATCCGGCCAGAGCTGATTGGTGCTTTGCCAATGACATGCTCAGTTCACAAATAAACAATCACTGCCTCTAGAAATGCACTGCAGTCTGTGTCCATGTAAAACAGGAAGATCGAACAGAGCATGTGCAACCTTTCCACCCTGCCTGCATGAAGTATAGTATAGTCTAATCATAGGCATGCGCACAGGGTGTTCAGGATGTGCCTGGCCACACCCTAATCACCCTGTGCGGTGCCGATTCCCCCTGCTTCGTGTTTCCCCCCTGCAGTGCTGCCAGCTTCCCTCCTATGCTCTTAGGAGCAGATAAGGGGCTGGTAGATATTTCATTAAAAAATGAAAACAGTGATTGATCTGAACCTATCGCTCCTGTCTTTATTCTTAACTGAAGCATAGTAAACTCTGTTTACTGCAAGCTGCAGAGAAAGGGACTAGGGAATCTCTGTCCTCAGTTTCTTTCTCTATCTCAAAAGTGAGACATCAGGGGTCTGTTTAGACCCTTATATATATTTCACCAAAGCCCCATAACAGGGCTCTTAAAAAAATTGTAAACAATTAATAAAAAATATTGTAAAAATCATTTTAAAATAATCAAAATAAACTACTGACACTGTCCACTGCCCTACTGACACCAATCTTTGCTCTACTGACACCGTCCACTGCTCTGCTGATATACACGCATGTGTGTTTGTGCTCTGGGGTGCACACCCTAATGCAATAGGCTGCTCACACCTATGCGTCTAATATAGTAGACAGGGCAAGAATGAAGTATCTGGCCATACAAGATCAAACAGCCTTTTTACACAATACAGAGGACTAACCCATTCTGCATATACAGACAGACTGTACTGTTGTGGGTTTAGTAACTCTTTAATCACTCTTACTCTAAAACAGTGGTTCTCAACTCCTGTCCTCAGGACCCACCAACAGGCCAGATTTTAAGTATTACCTTGGGGAGATGCAGACTAGAATACTGCAATCACTGAGCAGCAAATAAGATCACCTGTGATGTCTTTCCGTTATCCTGCAAACCTGGCCTGTTAGTGGGTCCCGAGGACCGGAGTTGAGAACCTCTGCTCTAAAAGCAATTGCTTTCCACGGCACACAATCATTAAGATTGGTTTCACTCCAGTTCAAAGAAGGATGATTGCTCTAATGTTTGTGCCACCTATCTCTCCGAGACATGTTTCTTGTATTTCAACTGTATTGATCCTTATGCATCAAAAAATTTTACTGTGACACGTTCTTTGTATTCTGTCTTTTATCTTCAATAATATACATGAACAAGAAAGTATAGAGTCAACAAGTTAACGAACATTAAGCTGGATCAATATAAGACACAGAGATATATAAAGCCGCGCTGGGGGCACAGAAAACGCGTGTTGGGGGGCGCAGTAAACATCGGGTATATAAACAATACAATTCCGAGGGTGTATTGCTGCACATCATAAAATGAGAAGTAGATAAATGGGGATAAAGTAAACTATTATGCATATCAGCCATTTGGTTACCAAGGTACACTGAAGTCGTTAAACCCAAAATATACAGGGGTGCTTCTGAGGAGCGGAGTGGGCAAATCAAACACCTGATCATTTCATATCTCATAATAGCCTATCCAAAAAGGCCATAAGAGAGGGAGAGGGGAAAAGTTAGAGCAGGGGGGAGAGAGGATTTGGAATACAGAAGGGGAAGGAAGGGAGCAAGAGGAGGGCATAGGAGAGTGAAGGGGATCCACAGTGCCAGACCATGATCGGCTTTATAGACATGCCAGATCACATTGGTAAGAAGATCACCTAAAAAAAATAATGGTAATAAGAGAGCATGGAGCATGTCTTTCAAAACTACAGGTGGTCCCCTAGTTACAAACATCCGACTTATAAACGACTCCTACTTACAAACGGAGGGAGAGAACAGGAAGTGAGAGGAAATCTCCCCCTAGGAAGGGAAATTCACTCCTGTAAGAGTTATTATGGGAAAAAGGTGTCTCCATTGATGCTTTATCACCAAGGTTTGTTTCCACAACAACCCAAAATTTTCAAATTCCAATTATCATCGGGACAGAAAGTGAGGTGAAATCTTCTGAACAGAAACATAGACAGCAAAACAAACATTACAGGGGTGCTAACCCTTCCCTATGCTATCCAAAAAGCTGAAAAATAGTATTTTTGGCTGAAGCTACACTTAAAAAATGTACCTGTTCCCACTTACAAACAAACTCAACTTAACAACAAACCTACAGTCCCTATCTTGTTTGTAACCCAGGGACCGCCTGTATTTGTAAACTAATTGAGGAAGGAAAGATGCCGGATGTCCGCACACCTTGCAACACCGTTATTTTAGTGAATCCATAAAATCCAATATACAGACTGTTACATCATGCAGGAACACTGGGGTACAGGGGGTCACCACTGACGCGTTTCACACCATAAAACTGGCGCTTAATCATAGCTATAAATGATGTTTATTGGATTTTATGGAATCACTACAATAAAGGTGTTGCAAGGTGCGCGGACGTCCAGCCTCTTTCCTTCCTCAATTGTGTGCAGAGCCGCACCTGCTTGGATGCTTGGATGGCAGCGTGGTCGGTGTGTTTTGCAGGGGGCAAGGAGCCTGGAGCAGTGTTTGCTTTCTTCAATATTTGCAAACTAAACCCAGGCAGATTTTCTAATCCTTAATTTGCAGCTTTGTAAATGCTGATAAATAGATATTTGTCTAAATTTAGCTACCTGTGTAGCCCTATGTTTAAATTGAAAAATAAGGCTGATTGTAACGATTCTGAAATTTGTTCCCCTCAAACCCCCCCTTTTCCCCCACCATACCATGTATAAAAAAGGTCAATGCACTTACCTCTTTTTTTTTTATTCAGTCCAGTCAACTAATTCAGAAGCAGCTGCTCCCGTGTCAAAGAGTGGCAGCTGCAGGGGAGAGGAGGGAGCTCTGACAATAGATGGGTCATTGGAGCCAGAAATTCACAGCCATTGTTCAGTGCTCACTTACACAGTGGAGCCAGAGTTGCTGGATCACATGACCAGACTGAATTTAAATAAAAAGATAAGTATACTCATTTTTTGTGCATGATAGGTAGGAGGAGGTAGGAAATGTTTTTAAGAATTGTTAGCATTAGTCTTGTCGAGCGCTCTAAGGTGCACTTAATTTGCCTCTAAAGTCATATTCTCATTTGTAATAATATACCACTTGCCCTAAAGGAAACGTATGGTGAGAGAAATATAGGGGTTGATTTACTAAAACTGGAGAGTACAAAATCTGGTGACGGGCTATAGAATCCAATCAGCTTGTCAAACCTAATTGAACAAGCTGGAGTTAGAAGTTGACTGGCAGAGTTGCACCAGATTCTGCACTCTCCAATTTTAGTAAATAAACCCTATAGAGTTATTCTTATCAGATTTCTTTAAAAAAAAAAAAAAAAAAAGCTAAATGCTTGACTGTCATAATGATCAAAAGTCTTCAATTCTTCCAGTGTCATTGACCATGAAAAAGTCCATTCTGACCTTGCTGTGGCTTCACAGGTTGCATGCTTGTTTCAGAGCAGTGACTCATAGGGGTTGATTAACTAAAAAAAAAAAAAAAGACTGTTCCCTTTGTGAGGAAATGTGTACATTGCAGAGTAATTTTCCCCATAGCTTGGTGAATAAGGTTGAAGCTCTGCTGACTTCCATCATTCAATTACCTGCAAACAAAAATGCTTTGCTTTTTTTTATTTTCTTTGCATGTAATTGGGTATTCTTTGAAAAGTGAACTTTCACTGTATTTACTAAGGGAAAAAAAAATCCTTTGCACAGTGCAACTTTCCTTTGCCTTTAGTAAATCAGCCCCATACAGTACTGAAACCACAGGGTCTGGCAGGATTGCCAGATAATTAGCATTTTTAATAACCTGAAGTTCAGTGATGACGACTTCTATATTTCTATCAGCACAGGTTTGCTCTAAATCCCAATTAAATCAAAAAGCAAACATTTATTATATTGCAGCTTAACAATTCTTAGATGTGATAGCTGCATTGGTTTTATTTTTTAGACTTTCTGCTATATTAATTAGGTGATAGCACATCTATTGTTTTTCAGAAGAACAAGCTCTCCAGCAGAATGTATCATTTTTCGAGAAGAGACAAACCAGGCAGGGGTGCTTACAACGGTCAGCTTATATTTTTGTAAAACCTTTATCCCAAAAGAAAAACAACTGCTGTAACTGCTTATAAAGTGTAAGCTGGAGATGGGCTTCAGTTTGTTAGTGTATCTTAACCCCCTCAATACCAGCCACTTTCACCCCTTCCTGCCCAGGCCATTTTCAGCTTTCAGCACTGTTGCACTTTGAATGGCAATTGCGTCGACATGCAATATTGTACCCAAATTAATTTTCAATCATTTTCTTCATACAAATAGAGCTTTCTTTTGGTGGTATTTAATAACTGCTGGGTTTTTTATTTTTTACAAAAAAAAAGAAAAAAAACCCGAAAATTTTGAAAAAAAAGCTTTTCTTAGTTTCTGTCAGTAAATTTTTTAAATAAATAATATTGCTCCTTCACTGATGTGCGCTGATGAGGTGGCACTGATGAGCAATGATAGGCTGCACTTATGGGCACTGATTAGGTGGCACTGATGAGGAGCCACTATTATGCCACACTGATGGGCACTGATAGGTGGCACTGATATAGGGCACTGATTAGCACTGATAGGTGGCACTGATGATCACTGATAGGTGGCACTGGTGGGCACTGATAGGCAGCACTGGTGGGCACAGATAGGCACTGATGGGCAGCACTGATGGGAAGTGATGGGCAGCACTGATGAGCAGACACTGATGGGCACTAAAAGGCAGCACTGACTGGCACCATAAATGGGCATTGATTTGTGTCACTGATGGGCACTGAGTTGTGTCACTGATGGGCACTGATTGGTGCCACTCATAGGCACTGATTGATAACACTCATGGCCACTGATTGGTGGCACTGCTGGGGCTTTACTGTAATCAGGGCACTGATACTCAGTGCCCTAATTACCTGCCCTGTTCTCCTCTGCGAGGAGATGTCGCTGGTTGGCTCTCCTCACCACACACTCACTGTCAGTGTGAGGCCATTTACTGGCACTTACATGTGACCAGCTGTGATTGGACACAGCCGATCACATGGTTAAAGAGCAGCATCAGCGGCTCTTTACAGAGATCGGGGTCTCACAGTGTCCTAGCAACACAGCACAGCCTCGATCACCGTGTTGTGTGCCCCCTGCGAGCGCACGAGAGTGGCCGTTCTGGTGCGCCGTCATATGATGTCCACCCAGAACAAAAGTCACACCGCTCCTCCGTCATTTGACAGTGGGAGGGCAGCAAGTGGTTAATCTGCTAGTACATCTAACACTCCCTTCCCCCAGACTGACAATGCTGCCATCCAAAGGTGCCCCTGTGCTCCTTCATCCAGAGTGGCGACACTCTAGTCAGGAGGTGTGTTACTGGCCAGATCATCATGTGAAAACAGAGAGAAAAAGCCTAAAAAAAGAAAACAAATTCAGTCACCAGATCTAATGATTGGTAAGATGCAATATGTTACATTTTTGGTTTTGGATTTAATGCCGCTTTAATGTCGTACACCTTTTGCTTTCTTATTATTGTTTTATACAATTGAATAATAGGTTATGATTTGTGACTTATTTTTTTTTGAAAATACAATTTTCTTAGTGGAAACCCACTTCTTTTTCACTAAAGTATTTTATGTTGCATAGATAGACAATAGCCAAGCTGACAATGGTCCTGACACAATCTGCTGCATTAGAGAGTGTATTTGTAGCATGGTTAAAACTCTTTAAAACTCTATTGGAGTGCCCGGCTCTAATGCTGAAGTAAGGACATTTAGACAAAAAGTGGCTGAAAAAATGATAAAACATAAAGAATATTGTAATAAAATAGAGTTAATTTAGATCAACAATAAGTGCCATTGCAGCTTGTAAAATCAGGTTTACAACTGTACTCTAATACAATATTTCTATTATATTCTGGCTAATAATATTGCTGTCTAGATCTACACAATGACCTTTTAGGTATTTACAAAGCAAGACAGAAATTTAAAAGGCATTTTTCAAAAATGATCTCATTATAGCCATGAGATTCCCACATTTTTACAGGCAAAAACAGTCAATTAAAATGAAGACATCATTTGCATATATTAATACATTTGTAGTAATATGCCAGCTATAATTCATAATGACACCCAGTGCAGTATCGTTAGAGATGTAAGCATTAATTATAAATCATCAGTCAAAAGAAATATTATCAAATTAATGGCTGTTAACCTGATAAGGATTTGATGGCGAATATGGAATTCAAGTGCTTACTACACTAACTGAAGTAATCACATTTTATACCTGCTCCAGAAATTAAACAAACATGTTCATCAAGATTTGACCTTGAAATTGTAGTAAACAACTATGAAATAAATGACAGTGGTGATTAATTAAGTGAAGCTCTGCTGCTGCTCATTAAAACATTAAAATGACAGTTCTGGGATTAAAATCAAGCAGAATGAGAACTTTTATTACCAATTTTAATGAAGTTTTATTCTGCTAAAAACAGACTGTAAATTGCGTAGATTTGAGATTATTGGGGATTATTTCAAATTACAGACACAAAAGTAACATTGTTTAAATTGGGAATTTTACTAGTATTTCTAGTTCAGTCCTGGGAAGTTCATTTATTGGAGGCCAATTATATACCTATGTTTATACCAAAAAGTACAACATGCAAAGCATTTCTAACACATCTTTAGATTTCATACTATGCCCCTCCATTGCTTTAATAATAATCTTGATCTTTGCACAACAACAATAAAAAAATGTTTGATAAGAACAGTGAGTCATCAAGTCATTGATTCTGATCTTATTTTAGATTCCATCAAATCTTAGTTACTGGTCAATTTGGGCATTTTGCTCCTCTCGTCTATAGCATATTATTACTGTGGAGGGAATTTTATAAGGTATCATTTAAAAACAAAACTGATATTTGATGTGTAGGCATTGGTCAAACCTAAAGAAAAAGATAAATACCTACTAAGTTAACAGGCTCAGTTGGGGGGATTTACTAAAGAATATAGAAAAAGTGAAATTGAAAAGCGTAATTTAACGGCTACCACTATAATCCCAATTGGGAAGAGAGTACTCAAAATATATGTAAAAATGACAAATTTTATATAAAACAACAGGAGAAATATCATAAAAAACATGCCATAAAGACTAGTGCATTGATATAAAAGTAACATTTTCCTATGAATACAGATGTAACTGGACAGAGAAACCTGTATGGGTGGCCCCTAAGTTGATGAGCGTACAATTATTTATGCAATGGTCTCCTATCAAAGCCCAGGCAACAGAATCAAAGTACCAGCACCATTGGATCACTACGCGTTTCGCCAACAGCTTCCTCAGGAGATCCTATGGGTACTGGGCGAACATTGCAATTAATATATGGTTGCAAGTGTTTATTTATACCAACATACACACATACTCATCAAATGATAAATGCACAATGCATACATCATACTATATTTCAAACATCATTATGGTTAAAAATGTAGTACTTTGAGATACATACCATAACCAAAACTGGGAGACACGAGGTATCTGATCCATCATGGGGAAAAGAGAAAGGAGAAATGGAAGTAGGTCACACTTAACCAGCCCCGAGAGGAGTATACAGGGGGCACCAAACAGCCTTATGGAAAACCTCAACCTGAAAAGCAGCCTACCAAAACAAACAGTTCAAAAATAACTTTGATGGATGTATATATTATCTGTTCTACATGACAATATGTAAAATGAGGTGGGGGGTACTATGTGTATATATATATATATATATTCACACATGTAAGGGTCAGGTTAACCCACTTGTACATTTAAATATGAGGTAAGCTTCAAATGTTTATTTAAAGCGGTTGTGAAGCCACTAGTATAAAATGCTCCCATCCCCTCTGCATTAGAACAATAAGTTCCCCTGTGTCTGTGTTTATAACATAAATATGCTTATCTGTAACACAGCCACTTTCTACGATCAGTTGCCTTCTTTCTCCTCACCTCTGCCTAGCTAACAGTTCCAGCAGGTGGGGCCGAGCACTGCGAGGAGAGACAGAGCTGAGGATTCTCACGATCGTAGGAACATGCTGTGTCATTAATACAGATAAGCATATCTAATGTATAACACAGACAGAGGAGAACTTATTGAGAGGGCATGGGATCATTGCATGTTAATTATGAGAGCAAAGCAGGCAGTCAGAGAGGAGAGGAGCTACTTGTTTGACAGGAAGAGGGAGGGGGAGGAAGGGGGAGCTGAAAACAGGCAGAGAGGAGGACAGGAGAGCTGCAAGTGACCTAGACACACACAGACAATGGTCTCTCAGGCTCAGCAGACATGATAATGGGAGTCTGCACTCAGGGTGGAGTCAGGACCTGGCATTATAAAACAGGTATTGTAGGAGATACAGAGGGATAATTTAAAAAGCAAATGCAGCATGCTGCTAATTGCACATTAAAGGGACAAGAGCAGCATTTTTTTTTTGGGTTAACAAACGCTTTAAAGACTAAATTCCCATAGACCAGACAGGATATCTAATATATAAACCGTTCAGATAATCCTTAATAGGGATAATCAAAAGCATATGGATAATCCTGTAAAATAGGAGGAAAAAGGGGGACATTTCAGAAATAGAGGTGTCAGGGTGCTACTCCCTGAGCCCTCGAATTGCGCCTATTCCCCAAAGTTTGTCCTAAAACTGACCTCATATATAGAGCCTTAGTTCCTCAGTATGCTGGTCCTGGTTGCCAAAACATCCCCCACAAAGGGGGTAGATGAGATGTCCACATGGACGGTTATGAAAATATTCCTATCTGGAGGCCTAGAGATGGACAAATTTAGAGGAGCAGCAGTGGGGCCAGCTCATTCTAACTTTCGGCCATAGAAAAATAAATGATTGTTTTTTTATCAGAGGGTGTAGCAGTATGACCTCTTGTTCCTAGTAACTAAAGCTTTTATTACCCCAGCATTTGATATTCATGATATGTGCCTGCTGTACCATGTGCTTGTATGAGAAGGTATCCTGTTCTCTTTGTATTGCTTCCTGTATGTGAAATCCCTGGTGTTCTTGCCAGTCCTCCTGTTTTCATATTACAACCTGACCACACTAGGCAGGAAACCACACTGTGGTCAGTTCTCTAGCTATGCTGGGAAGTCAGCCTGCTCTCCTCCAATAATCAGACTTGTCCTGACACATCCCTCCTGCATAACCTGTCACTGGGAAGCTCAATGTTCTGCTTTTTCCGCCCCTTATGCGCTCTTATGCAGCTGTAAACAGATGGTATGTGATCACTTATAAAAAAAAGAGAAAAAATGTATTTATAATGTTTTTTTTGTAGCTATACAATAAAATGTTTTGCCTATTTTAAACTGAACGGGTTGTTTTACAAGGTGATCAATTGCAATCACTTTAAGGAGGAATCCAGTTTTTAAGGGTCAAGTGAATTTTAAACTAGAGCTGACCTTAGATGATGTCTGATCAATGATATAGTGCAATATTTCTGGAGAGAAAAGCAAATTAAGGTAAAAAGTAGATCAGCAAGGCCAAGTGACCTGACACACATTCCAGTGCCCCTCTAGTGAATTCTGTTTTTAATTTGGTGCCTTCCACTTTAAAAGACAAAGATTCTGACCAGTGTGTATAATATGGAATTCTATGCCTAATGATATTAGTACCGTTTTGTCAAGAACATTCACAATGTTATAATCCTGACCAATTGTTGTTCTTGAGGCTACACAATGGTAGGGAATGCCCAGACTGTTCAGTGAGCAACAGTTATGTTGCTCCAAGATTTGTGGCTGAACAACATTCAAAACTTTTGATTTCAAGAATCATGACAAGTGTGTTGCCAAGCATACTGAGAAAGACGCTTCATCCTGCTCCATCTGTGATCCCTACATCGTTCCTGACTGCTGGCAGAGGAAGCCTTGAATCTGAGAATAGGAGGTTTCACACTCACTCATGGTTTCTTTCTTGTGGTAAGGAGACTTGATAGACACTGAGGTGCTGTGTGTTATTCCTTACTTCACAGAGTAGTTGTTGTTGGGACTTTCTTTCTGCAGTATGTGGCGGTATGTGTGCATTCCGTTAAGGATTTCACAATGAGAATATTTTTTATTTCCCATGTCATGATGTGATGTTTGCTGGAGGAGAGGTTACACTACTTCCTTCACTGACGGCAATTTGAGAGCGTACTTGAAGAGGAGGAGCTAAACTGGAGGTGTTTTTTCCCTATACATGCCCTTCTGAATTCACTATCTGGTAAGGAGACTTGCTAGACCATAGTGGTGTGTTTAGATACTTCCATCCTGCATTCGAGCTGCTCCTGAAGCCTCTCTCATCTTGCAACCTTATGAGCTGTGGTGTCTGTCTCTTGAATACATTGCACTTTGGGGCTATTCATTTGGTGTATCGACATTAGGGTTTCCTTCCTTTGATGATGACCACATTTGATTATGTAATTTAGTGCTGCATACAGACTACCTTTATTTTATTTGTGGATCAAAGCAATATATGTCAGCTGCTCCTTCATCGTATAACTTTCATGCTTTTAGCGCAGATTTTTTTGTATTTTGTTTACTAAATTAAGGTATTGTCAGGGGTAGTACTTTAATCTATGTAAGAGGTAATAAATACCTATATATGCTATACATACACATTGCTTAGCATGCATGCACTTAACATGAAAAATATATCTGAGGCTAGATCCACTTAATCCAGCACTAGGAACTGAAATTTTACCAATAAAACTGATTTATGACCCATTCCACAAAGAGCAAAATACTCTTCTGATGTTCTTGATACTTTTTTGGCTGATCTACTAACATATAGGCAAATACTATACAGGAGTCTATCAACTATTCCATATTGTAATCAGTAACCAAGACAGAAAATCAGAAGCACATAAATGTGTACCATGTGGAGAGGGCGGTAATTTAGCAAGGTCATACACATAAAGGGTTCATTATGGGAATCAATGTGCCTGAAATCAGACTTTAACCCATCAAGTATCATTTGAACAACAATAGTTTTCTAAGAGGAAGTGCAGGAAGTGGAAACACTTCTGTTAATACATAGAGGGACCAGGAATAGATGATTTCCATTTGCATCTACTGTATACCTGTTTTGGTATTCTGCAGTCTTGTTACCTGCCATATGAATGATGTTAGGGTGACTTAAAAACCTATCAACCAATAAAAAGCTTAAAATACACGAGCCAAAAATATTTCCCCCAAGATGACAAATTGATATCTCTCCAACTGGAAACTCGAAGATTTGTACAACATTTTTCAATATACTAATTATACTAGCAGCCACAGGCGTGCACACAAGGCCCTAATCACCCCATGTGCTGCAGATTACCCCTGCTGTCCGGAGGAAAAGAGATTTAGTCTCCAAATACAGAAAGGTTTCTTCACAGTAAGAGCTGTGAAAATGTGGAATAGACTCCCTCCAGAGGTGGTTCTGGCCAGCTCAGGGGCTTGCTTTAACCACTTGCTAACTGGGCACTTAAACCCCCCTCCTGCCCGGACCAATTTTCAGTTTTCAGTGCTGTCACACTGGCAATTGCGCAGTCATGCGGCGTTGTACCCAAACAAAATTGGCGTTCTTTTTTTCCCACAAATAGAGCTTTCTTTTGGTGGTATTTGATCACCTCTGCGGTTTTTAGTTTTTGCGCTATAAACAAACAAAGAGCGACGATTTTGAAAAAAGAACAATATTTTTTACTTTTTGCTATAATACATATCCAAAAATAAAACATAAAAAACTAATTTATTCATCAGTTTAGACCGATATATATTCTTCTACATATTTTTGGTAAAAAAAAATCACAATACGTGTATTTTGATTGGGTTGCGCAAAAGTTATAGCGCCTACAAACTATGGACATTGGTTTATGGTGTTTTTATTATTATTTTTTTTACTGGTAATGGCGGCGATCTGCCATTTTTATCAGGACAGCGATATTGCGGCGGACATGTCTGACGTTTTTGATACTTTTTTAGGACCAATGACATTTATACAGCGATCAGATCTAAAAATAGACACTGTATAAATGTCATTGGCAGGGAAGGGGTTAACACTAAGGGGGCAGTGAAGGGGTTAAATGTGTTCCCTGTATGTGTTCTAACTGTGTGGGGGTGGGGCTAACAGGGACATAACAGATCTAACTGATCCCGATCACAGGGATCAATAGATCTGTCATGCCCCCCACACACATAGAGCAGGGAACAGCAATGTTTACATCGGCGGTTCCCCGTTCTGGCTCTCTGTGAAGAGATTGCGGGTCTCCAGCAGACATCGAATCCGCCCGACCCACTGGCACGTTCATGCGGCATGAGGCAGCGCGTGCCGCAGGCAGCAGCGAGAGCGTGCCTGGCGCGAGCAAAAGGGGAGGACGTCTATTGATCAGATCTGCACTGTAGCCCTCAATCGGCTATAGTGCAGATCTAAAGTGGTTAAAATAAGGCCTGGATTCTTTCCTAAATGTACATATTACAACTGGACACTAACAGGTAAAGTTAATTCAGGGAATATTTGATTTCCTCTCGGGGGATCAGGAAGGATCAAATCTGATCATGTTTTGCTGGGGTTTTTTGCCTTACTCTGAATCAATTGTGGGTATAGGATTATGTATATGGGATTGTACATTTTTTTTTCCCATGGTTGAACCAGATTGACTTGTGTCTTTTTTCAACCTGCACAATTTACCCCACCTGTGTTATTGGCTACAATTTACCCCACCTGTGTTATTGGCTACAATTTACCCCACCTGTGTTATTGGCTGCAATTTACCCCACCTGTGATACTGGCCGCTATATACCCCACCTGTGATGCTGGGGCCGTATACTGTGTCCTGTGATACTGGCTGCTATATACCCCACCTGTGATGCTGAGCTGTATACTGTGTCCTGCAATGCTGGGGCTGTATACTGTGTCCTGTGATGCTGGGGCTGCATACTGTGTCCTGTGATGCTGAGCTGTATACTGTGTCCTGTGATGCTGGGGCTGCATACTGTGTCCTGTGATGCTGAGCTGTATATTGTTTCCTGTGATGCTGAGCTGTATATTGTGTCCTGTGATGTGGAGCTGTATACTCCTGACACAATATGTGGACTACAGGGGACAGAGTGGGTGAATTATATAAGGGGTGGGGCGTATGAGAAGTAGGAGGGGTCAAAATAAGGGCGGGGCCTAGTGCCCCCCCCCCATCCTAAAACGTCACCAGCCGCCACTGATCTGTGTCTTTTTGCAACCTGACTAACTGTGTAACTATGTAACTTAGAACTGAATTTTTCCTGAGAGCTGTGTATAAGTCTTGAGGGCCTTATGGCTTCTCTCAGCAGCCTTTGAACTTCTCCCCGTCTCATTTATTGGGTTTATTCTGTGATTTAAATTTCTGGTGGCAAGACAAGTACAAAATGTGATCTGTACACAAACTGTCAATTTTCACCAGGATTTGTATGGTTTTGTCATTTCTGAGCTAGCAGCATAGTCCAGGAAGCATGGTTTATGCTCTTGATCTGCCCTTTGCTTTCCCTAACCATCCCTTGCTCTCTAGATTCAATCAGTTACTGTCTTTAGACTTTACCATTTCCCCACTCATTTAATACTCAGTTCCACCCAGCTGAAATTCTAAACATCATTGCATTGTTTGTAAATTTGAAAAATGTGTACTTATAATGATTCCACACACTCTTTAAAGCGTATATTTAATTAAATGTACACCTTTAGATAGCATTTTGTTAATGCATGAAAATCTTAATTTTTCGTTTACATTAGGATTGCGGCTGATCAATTAAACACACTGTGGATTCTATACCTTAACAACATATGATGAAAAAGCAGATGTTCTTTATGCCTATGTGATATATACTGTGCATTGTGCTGAACAACCAGTTATTATGGAAACCAATTACTGAAAACAATTCATCCATAAAAATCATCACTAGAAGTTAATTCAAAAAGAAAATTGTTCTAAAAGTCCGGACACGGCAATATTTGCAATGAAAGAAATGCTTGCTGAACAACAATTTGACCAAAATCCAGCGTTTGTTAGCAGATTTTTTTTTCCCTGTGTACAGATTACTGAAGTGCAAAATTTAGGATAATAATAATTCAGTTCATTGATCCACTAAGCCAATGTTTGATTTACATTTCAGCCTAAGTTAAAATGGAAATTTGTTTCTAAAGAGAGGATTAATTAAGAATGATGTACGTATACGAATACTGGAAGCAATTAATAAAATAAAATTAGAAAAAGCAATTTTGAATACAATAAGAATATGTCTTTAAAGCTGGCCATACATGGTAGATCGAGTATGGCATGTTCATCCCTCATACTAAGCTTTTGGATTGTGCAAATTCATGCATTCATTTTTGGCAATTTAAATAAGGTGGGATTGTATTGGGTGCAGGGACTATCAACGTCTACAAAATGTATGCTCATAGTCCTGAAAGTGTAACATGAAATAAATAAGTTACCCTTAACTCGTTCCAATGCTATGCCTAAAATAAATCCCTAAAAGTTGTCTGGCTGGCATACTGATACAGTGGCTTTAATACTTTCTGGGCCTCTGACCTGAAAAAGTATCCGGATCAGAAGTTCTGCACACTTGTTCTGCTGACTCAGAACACAATGATACTGGAGGCTGCCAGGTAAATAGCAATTCCAGGGGGAGTTCAGCAATACAGCATACATATTTTTCTAAACCTACCCTGAACCAGCCAATAAATCTAACCCTTAGTGCAGACTCACAAAGCCCCTCTTTCCACTGCCCCTCTTCCCACAGTCCACTCTTCGGGTACTGCACCTATCTTTGACTGAAAACTCCCAGTCCTCTCAGGTGTGCCTCCCCAGGCCTCCTGACTGTGCCTCACTCACCAGCCCTCCCGGCTGCGACCAGTTGTCCTCCCTGGAGTCTCTCAGCAGTGCACTCTCCCACGGTCCTCTCCTTGCTCTCTCTTGTGCCTCTGGTCCAGGACCTTTTCATGAGTTCTTGAAAGTGGACCCGATTGTACCCGAGCCCAGGCCCAAGGTCACCCCCCCAAACTAGGGAGCTCCCTTGAAGCCCTGACAGCCTCAGCACTCTCTTACTGCATCTTTTCCACCCGACAAATCCTCCCAAGCTGACCCTGGGTATTTAAGGAGGCCTTCCCCCTGCCAATCCAGGTTGGGGATTGGTCAGGGCTGCTCAAATTATCCCAGGTGGTTACACCCCCCCCCCCTCTCCACCTCTCCAGAAAATACCAGAAATCAGTACTGGTAACTCACAGCTAGTTTTAGTGGTGCTTTACCGGCAATTTGGCGCCGCTAGCGGGGCACTTTTAACCCACCAGAAGGGGTTAAAAGGGGTTAAAAGCGCCCGCTTAGCGCTGCTTAATACGCTTTTAAAGCGGCACCCATTCATTTCAATGGCAGGGGCAGTTTAGGAGAATTATCTTAAGAAAGAAAAAAGGTGAATATTGAACTGAGGTAAGGTGAGGTAAGTTTTAGGTGGTTCCAACATGATGAGAATGTTAAAAAAAAATACTTTATTACAGCAAGTTGACCTAGGACTAGTGAGTTAAATATTGCATATCCTCAGATTTATTAGGTGGACAAATGTAATGTCATTCTTTACCACTTGACCAATGACTCCAACAATGGAGGGGCCCATAATAAATTTATGACTCAAGTTCTAGTTTGCCTGAGTTGAGTTTGAAACACCAGGAGTGTAGGATGACTAGAGATGTCACTCTTATGTGCTGTGAAGCTTTGGGAGAGCGCTGGTGCTGATAAATCTACTCCATATTGCTGTAAGTAATGGATTCCAATACAGCCATGCAATACGATAAACAGTTTAACGTTTCTGGCAATAGCTGCAAACCATCTGAAGTGGAAACTAGAAGAATGAGCTGGAAATCTTGAAAATGATCTTTTATTCCATCGTTCCATATATGACACGGTCACAGGTAAGACGCTGACACGTTTTGGCAACAGAAGAGAGCCTTGATCACAAACCATCTGAAGTGACTGGCGGAAAGTTTGTCTGAGGTAACCAGCCAAAGACTTGCCTGAAGTGACCAGTGGAACGTTTGTCTGAGGTAAGTGGCAAAAGGCTTGTCTGAGGTGACCGGCAGATATTATAGACCTTTCCAAATGGATGGCGGTTCCCCCTGGAGGAGCTGAACACTCCCTATTCAGAGAGAGATAGGCCAAACTGGAGAACAGAAGGTCCTCACAAACTCAGAGCTTCAGGTTGGCGCGTCCTCTCCTGCCTCTCATCTTATGCTCCACCCAGAGCCTTCTAGAGCCGCTAGTTGTTTTTTTCTTTCCACAGCTCCTCTCCTCTGCAGTGTCTAATAATCCAACTCCAGCCAATAAGGTGAGGTGACACAAAAAGTTCACAGGAGGGGAGCTCTGCACTTATAGTTCAACTAGTACCTAGCTTTACTTAATATAGCCAAAACAACTGTGGTTTACCTGACTGAATGAACAGGTTTTTTTTGCCACTCTTGGAGAAGTCATTCTAGAGCAGAATGGTAAAGCAGCCAATAACATCATAGCAGGTGAAATACACATACATGACCCCATATGTTCCATGGTAAATCTTAGTGTGTTACTGTGGGGTTGATTTACTAAAGCTTGAAAGTGCAAAAGTTGGTGCAGTTCCACACAGAGACCAATCAGCTTCAAGGTTTTATTGCCAAAGCTTGATTGAACAAGCTGTGTTTATAAGCTGATTGGCTAGCATGCACAGCTGCACCAGTTTTTGCACTCTCCAGCTTTAGTAAATCAACCCCTATGTTTCACAACAGGGAATATGTATTGTTTTCCACTGGGTAAGAAGCATAAAAGAACACAAATAAAAATAATGTGGCTAGGTGTGCCTATATGGGTTCTGATTTAAAACAAATAAATAAAAAATAAAATAGAAAAACAGGGCCTTTGAAAAATACAAAGCACGTGGGGCACCCTAGGCATTCCAGATTTACAAGGAATGCATCAAGAAATGCAAGGGAGCAATCAGGTGGCTAAAATAGAATACTAGAAACACATTACTACAACATGTAAAACAAATCTCAAAAATGTTCTCAAATATATCAATAGTAAAAAGGTTTTGAAAGAGCATATAGGTCCCGTAACAGATAAACATGGGAAGCAGGTCATAACTAAAAATGAAAATGGAACTGTATTAAACCATTACTTCTCTTCAGTTTTTACAGATGAAAAACATGAGTTTAATAGTTACATAGTTAGTCTGGTTGAAAAAAGACATAAGTCCATCTAGTTCAACTAATAAGCGGGGAAAAAACAATAATAATATCAATAGTAGAGTTGAGCGAACACCTGGAAGTTCGGGTTCTGCTGGTCCGTCCGAACTTCGGGACAAAGTCCGGGTCCGGGTCCGGACGGAACCCGAACGATCGCACGGACAACGAACCCCATTGAAATCAATGGGGACCCGAACTTTTAGGCACAAAAATGGCTGTAGGAAAGTCCTGGAAAGCCCCAGAGGGCTGCAAAAGGAAGTAAAATGGGGGTAAGGGTAGGGCAAGTGCCCTACAAAAAAATGGGGACAGGGAAATAACTGTAAATATTTTTAAAAAAATAAAAACATAAAAAAAGCAAAAATGGAGGTGAATGTGGATCATCTTCAAACTGTGTCTGAAAAGTATTAATTAACGGTAGAAGCCATATAACTGTTCTAAAATCATCTTCAAACTAGGGCAAGTGCCCTACAAATAAATGGGGATAGGGAAAATAAATTAAAATCAAATAAAAA